>CM059874.1:15550807-15602659 GCA_030490815.1 Acer saccharum
TTACCAAACACTTGTCAACTTTTTTGCAAAGCCAATTATTTTTTAAGTTAAGCTGTCAGTAGATTACTGTTTAAGCAAAGCAATCCCAAACATGACTAAATCTTGGGTGCAGCGGGATGCACCATACATCCCCACCTAGATGTTGCCACGTCAGTCATGCACCCAAGTTCTTATCCCCAAACATAGCCTTGGTTGTTTTTGTTTAGTTTATGTTTTTAGTGTTTTTTAGTTGTTTTAATTTAGGGTTTGTATTTTAGTCTTTACTATACACAAGAGTTTTTTTACATAAATTAATTAATTATAACCATATATTTTATTTTTTCAATTTTTTTTTAAAAAAAAAGAAAAGAAGAAAAGAATATATTTTATGAAATAGAAAATAAATTAGGTTTAATATTACAAACCTCCCTGACCTTTCAACTATTGTTGGATGTATAGGTAAAGATGTGTTATTTTAACAACATCCCCTGAGTTCTAACGGAGTTAATTGTTCTGTTAAGTGGTAGGGCAAACTTGTACGTTCCATAACAAAATAAAAAGAAAGAATTAAAAATTTAAAAAAAAATCCATCCCTTTTGTCTCTCTCTTTCACGCCTCCCTAGTCTCTCATCTCTGGCTCTCTTTTTCTTCTTTCTTAATCTCCGCCTCTCTCCATCCTCTCTATCCCTTCTATTTCCTTTCTCTTGTGGTTTGATTTAGGGTGGGTTTTAGTTGGATTTAATGTTGTGTTTAGTTATTGTTGTTGAACTCAAAAAGAAAAAAAATTGAAGGTGATGTGTGGTGATGGAGTCGGCGATGGTGGGATTGTTGATGATGGAGTCGACGACGGTTGAGGTCGCCGACGTCTGCTCCCTCTTCGTCCTCCCCATCCTCATCGTGTCATGGAGATCTGAGATCTACATATCTCCACCTGATGAAAATGGTGTGCTTCCACTGTCAGATTGAAAGATCTCAATCGCACGGTGGTGATTTGCAGATCGCGATGCCATCGAACGGTGGAGATCTACCATCAAGGTTTTTTTTTTTTTTGAATTTATTTTTCCAGAATGTTCAATGTAGTAGAAAGATAATCAAAATGATCAGGAAAAAAAAATTGCTAATAGAAGAAGGGAGAAAATAGATTTTGTGGCATTTGTTATGTTTAATGTTGTGGGTTTTGTATTGATGTTGGTGAGTTTTATTTGGATGCTTAATGGTTCGGTTGTGTGGATTTATCTTTGTTAAGGATTTTTTTTTATTGGAGAATTGCCTAGTTGGTGAAAGAATATGGAGATGGATTGGAACTTGGATGATAGCTGATGGATGACTGATGATGCCGTGAATTAGTGTGAAAGAGATAAAGGGATAGATTTTTTTTTTTTTTTTTTTTTTTTTTAAATTCTTACTTTTTATTTTGTTTTTGAATTTACAAATTTATCCCTACCACTTAACAGAAAATTAACTCTGTTAGAACTCAGGGGAGGTTGTTAAAATAAACACATCTTTACCTATACATCCAACAATAGTTGAAAGGTCAGGGGGGTTGTTAATATTAACCCAATAAATTATCAAATAAATAATTACTTATAGTTAAACGAAGTGGAAAAGAAGAGAGTGGTGAGAATAGCAGAGGAAGTGACATGGATTTCTCTCCTCTAACTGATGCCATGGCCTCCAAATCATACGACAAAATCGCTGATATCTGCGACCAACTTATGGTTCAGGTCAATTCTATGCTCTTTTTAAATTTTTTTTTTTTTTTTTTTTACTGGTTATTTTTAATGTTTAATCGAAACCTCACTTCCCCTCTGAACAGGTTGCAGCAGATGGTGTTGCTTTTGAAGACGAATGGCCCTACGCGATTCATCTTCTCGGTCACCTCTATGTCGATGATATGTATGTTCACTTTTATATATATATATATATATATATAATTATTGTTTGATATTTTGTTACTTATTAGTACTCATGTCCTTAGTCTGTTTGGTTGCTGCGAAAATTGTGGGAAAATAAAAGAAAGTACGGGATTGGTTTTCACATCAATTCCAAAATAAAAGAAGGTTTTGATGTGAATGCCCGTAAGGGGTTTGATTTTTTATTTTTTGGTTGTTGTGTTGCATATTAGGGTTTTGGAGTTGCTTTATTTTACAGTGTGCAGGGTTGGAATTTATGTTCTTCTGTTAGTTATGGTTTGAGAATGAAGCTTTAGGATTGGAAGTTTTTTTAATTTTTCGCTTCAGGGTTTTGGAACATGTTGTACAATTTAGACTGTTGCGTGCTTATCTTAGAATTTAGGATGTTGGAGTAAATTTGAATCTGCGATTTATTATTTTGGGAGTTGTTTTGTCATATGGTATAGGTCCTATAGGATTTTAACTGCGGAGTGGTCATTCTTTCAGTAACAGTGCAAGATTCCTTTGGAAATCAATACCTTCTGCAATCAAAGAAAACCAGCCGCAAGTTGTTGCTGCATGGAAGATTGGTCAAAGGCTATGGACTCGTGACTATGCTGGTGTTTATGAGGCTATTCGTGGGTTTGAATGGAGTCAAGAAGCTCAACCTCTTGTAGCTGCATTCTCAGGTAAGTTTTTCATGTTATATCACACATTCACACCAAATTTAGTAGTGATATCTTAAGGTTTTTGTCGTTTATTTATGGAGCATAGGATGTTCAGGATTGTAAGTGATGGAGGTTACTTAAGGTTGGATGGGGATGATTGCCTATCTTGTTTACTTAATGTCTCTGAATACATGTGTTGTCTGTATTAGATTTTAGGAATTTAATTATATGTAGTATAATGAATCCAGCTTATGATGTTTCTTGAATAGTAAGGATCTTGTTGAGCTACGCAAGGAAAAGGCAAATCTCTTTTGAGAACTTTTTTACTTTTTCCTTTGATTGGGGATTTTATATTAGTCATTTTTTTGAAATCTTTAATGAAGTTTAGGAAATAAAGATATATGGCCTCTTATTGGATAAAACATGTCATAATGAAACTGTAATAGTATCTATATAGAAGAGAATATGAACAGGTTACTTGAAATTGTTACATGTTGTCTGGGCTCTATTGAAATAGGGTATGAGGCCATGAGATGAATTCCCGAGTTATTATTGATTTTAGAACATTAGCAATCTCTTTATCCAAGCATAATTATACATACCTCACTACTGCTTATGTACATACAGAGTCACTAACTTCTACTGTGAATTCTTTTGTTTAAACATAGGTAATTCAATAATTTTTAATATGTTGGTGCTATCTTGCAACCTATGAGCTCATAGTAATTTAGGTGTTTCTTAGTAGCAATTGAGTTGGTGAGGCCTTTGTTAAAGTATAAAATTAAAGAGGCAAAACCGGGAATCTAGAGATTTTTCATTCATTCATTATTCACTGAGTTGATTGACAAGGCTGGCTTTGCGTTTTGTGGAAATTGAAAAGCAGTAAAAGCAATCCTTTTGCAAACTTGAACCGCCGAGTTATCAATTTATGTCTTAAGACTTAAGAGTCAAGTCTGTGAAAAGTTCAAAAACAAAAAAATGTACATACAACCATTGAATTGTAATTGTCCATTTCTTGGTATCACCCTATTTGTCAGTTTTGCGTTTTAGAAAACTTAAAACATCATGAATATACAATTCTCCACTTTGGCTCTTTTGATTACTAGTCGATCATACTCTTATATTTACATTTGATATGATGATTGGTACTGTTTCTTCTTCAAAAGTATTTAATCTTGATGCTAATTGTTGCTGTAAATCTTGATTCCTTGACATAACCACCCAATACCTATCGATATAAACTGATGCCAGTGGATTTTATCAAATTTCACATATAAATGGATATCAACAAAGAATGATCCAAACATAGAATATTAATGGATTAACAAAGAAAGAAAACCCATCATCTGTTGCCCCTTTCGGACAGCAATACTACAAGGTTGTTAGAGATAAGGGATAGTGATCCAAGCATTGACATGACAGATTTAGGACAAGGAGAGGTTATCATTAGGATGTCTTGTTCAAACTAAACTCATCAAAAACATATTATCACCTGAATAGAAATTAAGAAATCGCAATGTTTTAACCGAAGAAATAGAATTCAGTTAATGATTTATAATAGCACATAAAATTAGATAGTTCTCAACAATAACACCAAGAATTCTCCTTCTCTTTTTATGGCTCCAAAAGCTCTTAAGGTGTTCCTCAATCCATCAATACATTCATCAACTATGTAATGTTAACCAATGTCATGCCCACCAATGTAGGGTTTTGACTTTTAGAGATATGAATTGGGCAAAAACTTTTAACTTTCTCCACTTTTTTATTAGATGACCACCCTCTAGACACTTTTTATTTATGAAAACCCCTCTAGAAACACTTGCCCTTAGTAACTTTGGGCTTCCGCATTGAATAAATATTCCTTTTTAACATCAGACAACCTCCTTCCAAAAAGACAATCTAAGGCTTCAACAAAGATTTGTGTTATGACATTGGGTTCCTTCAAGAGAGAATATTTACATCAAACAATGACAATAGTGATTTCAAAGTGAGAATGAAAATTTGAATGACCTTACAGTCAATGAAGAAAGTGAGGGAATAGATTAGGTATACTGTATATATATGATTTTTCCCCTCACTTCACTGAAGTATGGAACATGCTACTTGATGAATATTTTGATATGGAATCTCTCCACAATGCATTGTGTGTCATCTCACTTACAAATGCATCAAAAGCTACAGCTCAACTGTATGTGTGCTAGTACACAAAATGGACCAGCCTTAGGGCAGGGAAATTGCTTTTGCCTCAGGACTGTAAAGTAAAAATAGTTGCTATATTCATTTAAACATTGCTTACATTGGGGGATATAAACCCAAAATGTTGATAAAGGCTTGCATTTACTGCGCTCTTCATATTACCAAATTTTGGATTTGAAGTAGTCTCATTTTGCACTGTTTATTTCATACCATATACCAGGTGCATCTTGATTTTTCTTATGCTATGTTTACATAAGTACATACATTCATATATCATACATGGATATGTACGTATGTATATTATGATGGATCGGCATGGTGGATTTTTTTAATCATTCTGAGTTCTGCGTTTTCCCAAGTAGCAAACTTTATGGCACAGAAAAAAATTCGATGTAACTTAATGTTTTGTGTTTTAAATCTTTGAAAATATCAAGTTTTTGACTGTTTCATTAAACTAATGACTGTAACCAGAATATTTGTTCCAATCTCAATTATGCCACCGTATGAGTTGTAGAAGTGGATGTGAAAATAATATCATAATTCATAACATCTTCCCTTGTTGATATGCAGTATTCAGACTCTGTAGAAGACGAGCTATTAAAGTAGTATAAAGATATAAACTCAGCATTTTCATTTTTGCTGATGCTGCACTAATAAACATTGTTTTAAATTAAAATTTTAGATAGGTATACAGTTGAATTGATCATGGTTCAACAACTACAACGTATGGAAATGACAATATAATTAAGCTCTACTTATGGGAATTGGTTGCATAATTATAATATAATCTTCATTAATAGTCTAAGATTTCACAATCTTAGCTTTGACGTAATCCTTGAAAGATCTACGGAGGAGAAGTTCACAAGGCATACTGAAACCTAAGTCATATCATCAAATATTCTGATGTCCATACACATGGAGATTGATTATATGCCTATGGCATCACGAAACTTCTAGTTCCATTTCTGGAATTAGTTTAAATTACTACCAAAAAGAGCCTCATTATCTAGGGAAAAGGTAAAGGATCCGAGAGATGATGAGAAATAGCATTTAGTGGGAACATGATACCCTCTTTAAGGGATTTATTGCTGCAACCAAAAACACCATTTGGATAAAGATCACGTGAAGTGAAGAAGTGTGTTCATATAGATTTTTAGTACTCCTATTTTTTTTAACATATTGGTCTGGCTCTGTTAGTTTCCTGAAATATGAAGGTGTCAGTCCATTAAATTGTCATATGCTTTGTTGAGATGTTTGACACCATATTACAACCTTTGTCTATTTGCAGAGATTTACACCGAGAGGATGTTCCAGCTCTTGCTGTCTGCGTACTCAACGATAAGCATTGAAGACACAGGTCTCTTTCTGGGAATGAATGAGGATGATGCCAAAACTGTAAGATTCTATCATCCGTTGCATGACTTGCAGTAGCATCTTACATTTTATTTTAACTCAATGCTGCTTGGTTTGTGTAATGTGTTAATTAAATCACATATTCTTGGCTTGCTGCACAAATATAATGTAAGTTGTAGGTTTTTTTTTTTTCTTTCAATAGGCAAGACTCGTACTGAAAACGAAAGAGGATTAGGGTCATTGACTCATTGGTATAGATCATGGCCCCATAGTGATATTTACCCTGACATCTTTGTAGAATAAAAGATTGTCCTGTTGCACTTAAATGCAAACTGCCAGAGTTTAATGCCGAGGTTCCCATGAGCAGTTAGAGAGTAAATGTTTTTTTGCAGAAATCCAATCATAAGTCCATCTATGAACTCCCACAATTTGTAATCTTCATTATAATTATTTGCTTTTTGGATATCCTGGGTGACACTTGATGACAGCACTCATGGCCTCTCTGAGGATCAAAGGGGTGGCTGTCAACACATTCTATAGATCTCTGTACCAAGATGATTTGAAGCCGTGGACACTTTCTTGTGTTGCTTATTTGGTCATGTTTATCAGTCTTATGGTGAAGGCTTTTATTTTTGTGTTACTTTGGGTCTATCCATACTGTGTCTGTCTTCTCATGAAAATTAAAAATCGCATTCTAGAACTGAAAGATTCAGAGTGGACTGTTACAAACTACTAGCTTTAGGAGAAACATGAATTTATGGATACCTTTCCCACTATAGTGATAGGTTTAAATTATCATGTTAGGCCGTAGGATTAATTATCTATGCTTCCTGTTTAGTTCAGTGTAAACGTGCAATATGCTGCACGAATTGTAGTGTTTCTCTCAGTATTTTGATGGATTGCTCATGAGTCTAAGAAAGAAAAAAAATCAGGTTAAACTATACCACAAACAATTCTGGATCAAGAATGATGAAATTTATCCTTTCCATTTACAGTTCTTAGAAGTTCCATTAACCACATAATGCTACGTCTTCCGCATTTGGGCTTGCTTAGATGTTTGCTCTTTAATATATCTGTAAGGTTTAGGTATTATGTAATCATGGCTAAGGCAACTGGGAAAAAGTATGCATGATGTCCTCATTGTGAGATGGGCAAGAACGAACTTGATACGATGATTGATGGCCAATCCATTCGTAATTTTACATTTTGTCAATGTGGTGTCCCTTTTGTGCAGATGTACAACAGCAAGGTTGGCTTGAGGATCCTGCTTCACGAATGCTGACTGTGAAGAAACAGCCTATTGTGACAGAGCAGAAACTGGATCCCAGCAAACTGCAGCGCTTGACAGAATATGTGTTCCATCTCGAACATTAACCAAACTTTCAGAATTGATGAAATCGCAGATCCCTTGTGAAATCGAGGACTCATCATTGTTTGATAAGTCCTCTAGTTCAAAAGAGTAAATGCTTTGAAGATTTTCAGAACTCAAATCTTCAGTGGATAAGCTTAATAGTAATATTATGAGTTTTTTTTTTTCCTCTGTTTGAGACTCTCTTCTTTAGTTATTCTTCTTAACAAACCCTCCCCCGCACTCTCAGAGTCTCCCAGCAAGTTTGCTGGTATCCAGTTTCTGCAGATATCCTTTGGTGTGGACTCGATTATATGCCACAAAAAAAAAAAAAAAAAAAAAAAAAAAAAACAATATTAGGTATGAGTAATGTTAGTATGTCCAAATTTGAAACCCAAATGATATGGTGTTACTAAAATTCAATTATTTCAATCATTCAATTATAATATAGAAAAATCAAGGATTCACGTCATTTGTGCATTAAATTTGAACAAACATTATTGACTAGGTATTGATTCCGAAGTTACCTAGAAGTATAGAACAACTAGAGAGAGAGTATTTTGTTATCAAAAAAAAAAAAAAAAAATCACGAGAATTTGTTTACAGTTTTTTATTAAAGTGAAGAGAATTGTTATTGATCCTCTTTTGTTTAATAATAAAACATTTAATTTGTGGTCCGAAAATAAGTTTTTATAAAGTTAGAATACAAGGTTGAATTTGAAGGAATGATGTGGATACAACTCAATCAAAGAACTTATAACTTTTCTTGGACTTGGCTACGATGGCTACTATATCCATATGGGTATGATATAAACAAAATTTGAGAATAACTCATAGTTAATTCAAAGTAAATTTTTGAAATAAGAACCACTATAACGCTAACGTTGAAGTTAACGATAAAGTTGTTTATAAAAAGATGTTGGTATCATACTGATACTTTTTGTGAGTATCGTATCCGGTCCATTTTCTTTCCAAAATTCTTTTATCAATTGTTACTTTGTTTCGGTGAATAGCATTTTTTTTTTTTTTTTTAATCATGGCCCATTCTTGCAATTTTAAAAATCTCTCCTCTTAAGTTTTAAGGAAATTAATAGCATATTGAATACAAAAAATTTGTCAATTTTAACATTTAGAGTTTTAACTTTAACATACAAGTTTGAAATTTGAAAAGACAACGTCAATTTGGTGTGACGATTGGAATTTAAAACATTGACATGTTGAATACACGTTTTTTACCAACACGTTTTTTACCATCAAGTCGTATTCAATGACATTATTTCAATATTCTAAATACTATATATGTTGTCCTTCTTGTGATCATATGTTTTCTTTTCTCCATGAACTTATTTAAGCAAGATTGAAAATGATAGATTCCTAATAATTTACTTGATATGATAAACCGGAGATTCCATTATTGTATGGGTTAATAAGCTGACCTTCTAACCAAACTTTATTTTTACAAGGAAATATTTTATTAATCTCCTAGAAAATATGGTTAAAACATGCAAAAACCTCAACAATTTTTCCTCTTTTTTTTTTTTTTTTTTTTTTTTTTTTTTTTTTTTTTTTTTTTTTTTTTTTTTCCAAATCCTTTATTTTAAACTTTAAAATTGTAATGATTCTTTCTTAAAATTAAAATGTCAAAATTTATTTATTTATTTATTTTTTGGTATCCGTGGGTGTCCGGGCCAGCTTGCATGCACCTCGACTAATCCCACGAGGCCCTGAAGTTAACAGTTGGTAAACCTCCTGTGGCCCAAGAGAAACGTGGCTGCCAGGGATCGAATCAAGGACATCCGAGTTTACGGCTTGCCCCAGTGACTAGCGGCACCACCCTTGGGGTTAAATATATATTATATATATATATATATATATTAGTTTTCTATTACCAGTTCGAACTGATATAAAATATCAGTTCCATACATGTGGACTATTAGATTTAAAAGATGCTTTGACAAGTGCATACAACTAAGTTAAAGTATTTAAATCTAATGATCCACAGGCAAGGAATTGATATATTTTGTAAGTTTGAACTGACAATAGAAAAATTGTATATATATTATATATATATATATATATATACAGATTTTCTATTATCAGTTTGTCCTGACAATAAATATATCAGGACGAAGGATGTAGACCACTAGATTTACATATTTTGACTCAAAGTGTATGCACTTGTCAAAACTTCTCCATAAACCGTGGTCCACATTCTTCGTCTTGATATATTATTGTCAGGACGAACTGACAATAAAAAGATTATATATAATCTGTGGTCCACATTCTTCGTCCTGATATATTTATTGTCAGAACGAACTGACAATAGAAAGACTGTATATATATATATATATATATATATATATACAGTCTTTCTATTATTATGACGAAGAATGTGGACCACAGATTATGGAGAAGTTTTGACAAGTGCATATACTTTGAGTCAAAGTATGTAAATCTAGTGGTCCACATCCTTCGTCCTGATATATTATTGTCAGTTCGAACTGATAATAAAATATATATATATATGATAAGTCATAAGTAGACAAATGGTTGACCCAGTGATACACCCATCACATTTTTAAAAATTTTTTTTTGACAATATCCATTCATTTGGAACCAGGTATTTTTTTGAAAACTTTCACCATTGGTAGGATTTGAGCCGCTGATCTAAGAGTCATTTACCCAAACCCCAAACTCGTCCATCTACTAGCTGAACTATACCCTTATTGGCATACACCCATCATACTTGCATGATGAGATTTGTGCATTTGAGTCGGTATCCCTCCCCTCGGAATCTTAAATTTATTGTTACAATTTAAAAAAATCAAAAGTGAAAAGTGCTTATTTCTAATGAAAAACAAATTAAAGGCGGTGCATGCAATACGATCAAACCATTGTCGCATCAGAATGCTCAGATAATTTGTTTAATTTAATATATATTCTTTTTGAAGGAAATTTGTTTAATTTATTATTACGATCAAACAATTACAATGATTATACAAGTACTTCAATTCTAACCCATAATTTCCAATGAAAAACCTCCATTGTTTCTGCAAAAATAACCTGTCTCGATCAAAAATCTCTTCTCTATCTTCCACTGCTTCACAATAATTTTCCTTTTTATTAATTTTGGGGGAATTCCATCAACCCCCTATGAAATTTAATAAAAAAAATTATAATTTAATTTTGGTAAAACCTGAAAGTGGGGTTTTTGGGATTTGTCGATCTCTTATTGTTTCTGCCACTTCAACCAAGATAAATTACACATAGCTTATAGTGAAAGCTAAAGGATTAATTACATAAATTAATTCACAATTTCATGTCCAAGTGAGAAAACATTAATTAGTAATTACATCTGATCCTCTTCTTATTAGCATTAATATCATGAGAAACAACCAGCTTCACCAATGGTTCTGTGGACTTGTATATAAACTCCATCGATCGAAACCTCCTTTTCCTTGTCGGCCTCATCATCCCATTCCCATTCCCATACTCTCCTTCTTCGTCTTCATTTTCGATCATGCTTGATAAAGCTTCCTTAGTACTGCACTTCGACTCATCGTCATTCTCTTCTTCTTCTTCATCTTCATGATTATCATTAATGATTGTCGTCCAAGTGGTTTGTTTTTGTTGTTGTTGTTCGTATTTTGTCTTCTTTAGATCACGAAGCTCTCTGCAGAATTGCATCAGCTGTCGAGCTACTTCTATTTCAATCTCTGAGAAAGTATTCATCATCTATCTGGGGTTTTTTTTCTTTTCGTGTTTTGAAGAGAGATTGAGAAATGGTGATACAAGAGGGGGTTTATATAGATGGGGTTTCGTGTGAGATAAATTATTAATTGCATGAAAAAGACTAGTAGGTCGGTTTAAAATTAAACGACATCGTTTACATTTCCTTCGATTCCCATTCGTTTTATTTAATATTTTGCATTTTGCTTATTCAACAAGTTATGTTTATCGGTTTCAGATTTTCCTTATATAACAAGGACTCCGCCTCTGGAAAGGATTTGATTATTGCTTGCTGTTTCTTTATTTAGTTTCTTGTTCGGACAAAGTCCTTTTCCAATAAGGAAATATTGAACTAGTCTCATACCTCTTTTTAGGTGTCTTTTCAAGAGTGTGCATGATCCGATCCGATCCGATCCAATCCGATCCGATCCGATCAGATCTTATCTAATGAATTGGATCAGATTTGAGAACATGATTGGATTGGATACTAAATTTTAAAATCCATTAAATCCGATAGGATCCTAAATTTTATATATTAAATCGCCGGATCTGCCAAAATATAAAGCTTAGGGTCAGTTTGACATTATTGTAGTTTTTAAAAAAATCACCGTTAGTTGTGCAGAATAAATAATCTTCAGTAAAGTTAATATTGCTGCTAACATTGCTGTTAGACTCAAGAAAGTATACATAACGTGGTGTTTAAATAACGTGGCATCACTCTAATCTATTTATTTAAACTATATTAGATTTACATAATTTAAATGAATTGATTATAGTGATGTTACATTATTGAGACATCAAATTTAGGTAAAGTAGCATTACTCATTCAAATGTTATAAAACATACAAAAGTTTTTTTTTTTTTTTTTTTTTAATTTTATTTTTATTATTCACATTATAATATTAGCAAATAGATAAAATTACTAGATCTTCTACTACTTGTACAACTTTTAGTAGTTTTGGAGGGTTAATTGCACTAACTTAATTACCCTTACTTTGTTGGATCTAGCAAGATTGCAAAAAGATGTCCTAAATTAACATAAACAACCTTTGCCATCAAGTCAATCCGTAATTCGTTAACTTTAACTGTTGACTAACCTTGACCCATGGAAGACAAAATATGCCCCTATCACATCATCCCAAACATAAAATATTTTAAATTAAAATTTGATAAATAAAAATTATTACAAAAAGGATAATATATCGACTGCCTGCAAAAACATTCTAAATTCACGGAGGAGCCTCCTCTACAACCTACAGGAGGTTGATCTCCAAGATTGGCGAAGATCTCTTCTGGTAAGTAGGATATCGTCAAAGATCTATTGTTTCCAGCTCCACCGTTGGTAGATTATCTTTTTTTAATTTTTTTTTAATATTTTTTTAATATTTGATTTTTTAATTTTAATTTAAAAAATATTTTATGTTTGATGTGATGTGACAATGGTATATTTGGCTTTCCAAGGGTCAAAGTTAGTCAATCGTTAAAGTTAATGGGTTGACTTGATGGCAAAGGATGTTTGTGTTAATTTAGGGCATCTTTTTGAAATCTTGCTAGATCTAATAAAGTAAGGTTAAGTTAGTGCAATTAACCCTAGTTTTGGATCTACTTCTATTTTATGTATTCTTGGAGTAGTAAAAAAAAAAAAAAAAAAATAGTCTACTAATTATTATTGTTGTATGTAAAATCTGCCTAAGTAACACGTCACCCAAGCTGAACGAGAAGAGCGGAAGACCAACCATGCCATGTCGACAAAAGTCAACCTGTCAACAATTAAGGTGTTGACCAAAGACACGTCACTAGACCCAAACGTGACATGAACATAATCTATATGGTGGTCGCTCAACTGAGGGGGCCTTGATGAGTAAAGATTCTACTCTCCCAAATCTACTCCGCCAAAATATGAAATATGTCCATATCTGGATTTGTTTTCCACAAGTAAGGTCTACTCAGCCAAATCAGGCAATTATAAACCAACCTAAACACGGCGACCAGAAAGGAAGTTCACTCTAACAAGTAAATGATCAGATTCTCTCCGAGATATAATGAATCCTAATTTAGCTCTAAATCAACTACCTTTGTTACGTAATGACTCCAAGCAGGAAAAGAGAGTCCTAACGTGATTCTACAATCTTCTGCTTATACGCCAAGATCCGGGAAACCATAGAGAGACCATATAAATATACCTGTAAAATTCTGATGTAGGACATGAAAAGGCCTAGCTCTAAAACACTGGTTTCAGCCGTATGAAACTAGTGTAGTTGCCTAACTTGCCTAGTTTCATACAGGTGAATCTAGTGTAGTTGTCTAACTTGCCTAATTTCATACAGGTGAATCTAGTGTTTCAAGTTGGTCTAAGTATCAGTTTTAGTTTTCTTGTTTTGCAAGTTTTAGGAATTAGAGTTGGAAATAAATCAAACTTGTTTTGATATTAGCTTTTAGTCTGTTTAGGATTCTATTTTATTTTCCTTTTTTAGTCCATTTAGGATTCAGGTTTTTTTCTATTTAAGCAAAGAGTCAAGAAAGGTTTTGTAATTTTTTCATAATCAATAAAATCGTTCTTTTGAACACAATTCTTCTCGTGGATTCGAGAACTCTCTCGTGGATTCGAGATTATCTAGCTTCCGCTACGTCAAGTGGTATCAGAGCCTGAGCTTTTAGCAAAGTTTTCTGATGGTGCGCGACGATATTGGGGGTAATCGTTCGACTGACGAAGATCAGCGAATAAGAGCCATAGCAACCGGAGTTGTTACGGCTGCCATCAATGACATCCGTCCAATACTTGACAGGGTTCCAATCATTCAAACACAGCTTGAGGAGATCCTGAAAAGGTTAGAGGCGTTGTCACCAAACGGCAACAGGGTAAATGGTCAGCGGCGTGGAGGGGTAGATGAGATCACTCATGACCCGACGACTTTGACTCATAATCCTGATAACACACCACAAATCCGAAATCTTCAACCTTTACCTGCTAGTTCAACCCAGAATACACAGGTAGCTAATTCAGAGGACAGAACCCCAAGAAGAACCCAAGGAGACCGAGACTACAAACTCAATGTAGAGATGCCAGTTTTCAAAGGAACTCAGAATGTAGACGAATTCTTTTCATGGGTGGACGAAGTTGAAACAGGATTTGGAGTGATGGACTGTTCTGAGGATCGAAAGCTGAAAGTGGTTGCCAACAAGTTGAAGGGGTCGGCTGCAGCTTATTGGAAATACTTGAAGAATAAACGAGTCCTGGATGGAAAACCACCTATAGCAACATGGGAAAAGATGAAGAGCAAGTTTATGTCCAAATTTCTACCTCCAGACTATGAACAGCGTTTGTATGTACAATTGCAGAATTGCAAGCAAGGAAATCGGACCGTGGAGGAATACATCGACGAATTTATTCGTTTAAACTGTCGGAACTTGTTACCAGATAATGAAAATATGCAAATTGCACGTTTCAGAGGAGGTTTGAAACGAGAAATTCAAGACCAGATGAAGATGCTTAATACTTTCACACTCGGACAAGCTTTTGATTTAGCAAGAAAGGCAGAGGAACCAACAAGAACACCACCTGTGCGAACCAGATTCACCAACCAGCAATTTCAACCTGAACCAAGTGAGATAACTACATCAGCGGAGCTAACAACAGAGAATTCGAATGCTGAGAATCGACCAAGGAGAAGCCCGCCACCCCCACAAATAACAAATCCTTATGCTAAACCAATGACTACAGTATGTTACAGATGCCATCAACCTGGACACCGTTCCAATCAATGCCCTAGAAGACCTGTTGTGAACTTTGTTGAAGGAAATTACGCAGAAGATGAAGAGGATGATCAAGAGATAGAAGTTGTAGACGGCATTGAAGAAGATGGAGATGACGATTTCGTCGGGATGATAGCTCGTCAACCCTGCAGTTTGCAAGCAGAGAAAACAGAGGACACGAATTGGAACAAGATGACAGGGAATCAACCTCCAGGAATTGAAGACAGCCGAGAAAAGAGACTAAGCTGCATCGTTCAACGAGTTTTCTTGACACCAAAGAGAGGACCAGAGTTATCCACTCGACATCAAGTATTCCGAACCAATGCCCTTGTTAATGAAGTAACAGCCAAAGTTGTGATTGACACAGGGAGTTTCGAAAATCTGGTATCCAAGGATTTGGTAAAGAAGCTGAAGCTACCAACCGAAAAACATCCACAACCGTATGGCCTGCGATGGATCCGAAAGGTGGAAGGAGCAGCCGATACCGTTAGTGAAGTGTGCAGAGTACCAATAGCAATTGGAAAGAATTACAAGAATGTGGTAGTGTGTGATGTGGTTATGATGGATGCTTGCCAAATTTTATTAGGAAGACCATGGCAGTATGACATTGATATAGGGTTCAAAGGCAAGAGCAATACTTATGAATTTTGGTGGAAGGGAAGGCAAATCATTATAAAACCACCAACGTTGAAGACCGAGTTGCACCAAGCTGAAGGAGAAAACTTTCTAGCAGTGGCAATCGAACAAAGCTGCAGAAACGTAAATACAGGCCTTTCAGAGTTGCCAAGAAGATTAATGATAACGCCTACATTTTACAGCTGCCAGATGATTGGAATATTTCCAACACATTCAATGTTGCTGATCTGTCCGAGTACCATGAAGACGTGCCTTTGTATTCAGATGACTCGGGACGAGTTTGTTTCCAAGAGGAGGAGACTGATGTAGGACATGAAAAGGCCTAGCTCTAAAACACTGGTTTCAACCGTATGAAACTAGTGTAGTTGCCTAACTTGCCTAGTTTCATACAGGTGAATCTAGTGTAGTTGTCTAACTTGCCTAATTTCATACAGGTGAATCTAGTGTTTCAAGTTGGTCTAAGTATCAGTTTTAGTTTTCTTGTTTTGCAAGTTTTAAGAATTAGAGTTGGAAATAAATCAAACTTGTTTTGATATTAGCTTTTAGTCTGTTTAGGATTCTATTTTATTTTCCTTTTTTAGTCCATTTAGGATTCAGGTTTTTTTCTATTTAAGTAAAGAGTCAAGAAAGGTTTTGTAATTTTTTCATAATCAATAAAATCGTTCTTTTGAACACAATTCTTCTCGTGGATTCGAGAACTCTCTCGTGGATTCGAGATTATCTAGCTTCCGCTACGTCAAATTCATTGTAAAGAATCAATTAATTTTGAGCAAGAGAAAGAGATTAGAGGGTGTAATCAATATTTTCATAGTGGACAATCAGCTTCTTCGTCGCCAAGCGACGACCCGTGGATGTTTCTCCATTATCGAAGTTTTACCATGTAAAACTATTCCCCTTATTATTCTCTGTTCTTGTTGTGTTTATTTGCAGATTAGACGACTTACATCGTTGACCAGTTGATTTCCTAGAAATCACCGTCAACAATTATAATAGTAGATAAGATTTTTTTTTAAAAAAAATAAATAAATAAAATGACCATTTAAAAATAATTATTAAAAACATCACCTCTTAGCACAGATAGTTGTGCAGCTCGTTCTACATTGGTGGTTAGGGTTCAAGTCACACCATACGTATTTTAGAAGCATATGAGGGGAGTTTTCTCCCGGTTTGTAGGAGTAGATATCCGGGCTGCACATGTATTATCTAATATTGGCTGGTCCTGTCAGTCCTATTGTAATAGCTGAATACTTTAAAAAATATATATTAAAAAAACTCAAATTATAGTTGTAAATAATAACAATAGATTTATATGAAGAAAATGTTGGGTTAAAAATTTACTTATGTCTAATTAACAAAGATAATTTGGTCTTTTAAAAGATTCATTAATTCTCATAGCATCCCATAACCACTTTCAAGAAGTAACCACTTATCTACTTCTCAAAACTGTTGCCAAATTATTAACTAATCACTTTTGAAAGTTTTATCAAAGATCTTTTCATAAAAAAAAAATCATGAGAATTTGTTTACGGTTTTTAATTCAAGTGAGGAGATTTGTTATTGATCCTCTTTTGTTTAATAATAAAACATTTAATCATGAAAATAAGTTTTTATAAAGTTAGAATACAACGTAGAATTTGAAGGAATGATGTGGATACAACTCAATCAAAGGATTTCTAACTTTTCTTGGACTTGGCTACTATAACCATATGCAAGGGCGGAGCCCTTCAAGGGCTTGGGTGGGCTACAGCCCACCCAAGTTTTTTGAAAAAAATTGTTAAGTTTGAGTTTGTTTAAAAATATTAGTTAAAATCCAAATTAAACAATTCAGGTCAGCCCATCTAACATTCAATCTTCAACTTAAACAAAAAGCCCAATAACCTAAACATAATAAAATAAGCCCAAGTGTTTAAACACCTTTTTTTTTTCACTCTCCCAAATACCTCTCTAATTTCAGCATCAGCCATTAGACCACACCCCACCTTTTCTTTTCTTTTTTTCATTTTCCCAAATCCAAACCCTAACTTCTGTCTTCTACTGAATCTCAGAAATCACAAGTCATAATTTGAAGGTAATTTCCTTTAACTTTAATTATTTATTTATTTATTTACTTATAATGAATTTTATTTTAGGTTTTATATTTTATAATTGATATTTAAGTGTTATATTTTATGATTGAAATTTAGGTTTTGTACTCGAAAATACATGAAAACTCTTTGAAATACTTGAAAAGTCTCGGAAATTACTTGAAAAATTTTTCCAATTTTTTTTCATCTTCTTCATAATCGACCTCCAATGGAGGTTGATTTCGACCTCCACTAAAGGTTAATTTCAACCTCCATTGGAGGTCATATCGACCTTCATTGGAGGCCAATTTTAACCTCCACTGGAGGTAGGTTTCAATCTTCATTGATGGAGGATTTTGAAGGAAAAAAAAAATCAAAATAGTGAAGAAAGTTACTATGGGGGGCATTTTTGTAAGGAACCAATTTTAGGTACCATTTAAACTTATTAATGGAGTGATAGTCTTAAAATACCACCTCAAAAAGGTGCTATATATATAATTTTTGAACCCCCACTTCAATGGTATCTTGTTGTATATATAATGCATAATTTTGCATTTGTTTTTGTGTTTTTCTTGTATATGGTATGTATTCTAGAGTAAAGGTCATTATGTCCCCCCTAACTAGGTATACCATTAATGTTTTTTTTATGAAATTTCTCTAGTGTTGTTTTGATTTGATTATTACAAAGAAAAAATTTATTTAGTAGTTACTTCAAAATTTTAGGACTTTTAAATAAGAAAAAAACAATTAGAATAGCCCACCCCAATTTATTTTTCTAGCTACGCCCCTGACCATATGGGTACGATAAAAACAAATTTTGGGAACAACTCATAGTTAATTCAAAGTAAATTTTGGAAACAACTTTCATATTTAGGAACCACTATAACATTAACGTTGAAGTTAACGATAGAGTTGTTCAAAAAAGGATGTTGGTATCATACTAACACTTTTTTGTGAGTACCGTAGCCGGTCTCATTTTTCTTTCCAAAATTCTTTTATCAATTGTTACTATATATGTTTCGGTGAATAGCATTTTGTGTTAGTTTTTTTATTTTTTTATTTTTTTATTTTTATCATGGTCCATTCATGCAATATTAAAAATCTCTCCTCTTAAGTTTTAAGGAAATTACTAGCATATTGAATACAAAAATTTTGTCAATCTTAACATTTAGAGTTTTAACTCTCAAGTCTTAACATACAAGTTTGAAATTTGAAAAGACAACGTTAAAGTGTGACGATTGGAATTTAAAACATTGACCACGTTGAATACACATTTTTTACTATCAAACCATATTCAACGGCATTATTTCAATATTCTAAATACTATATATGTTCCTTCTTGTGATCATATGTTTTCTTTTCTCCATTAACTGATTTAAGCAAGATTGAAAATGATAGATTCCTAATAAGTTACTTGATATGATAACTGGAGATTCCATTAATTGTTGTATGGGTTAATAAGCTGACCTTCCTTGCATTTTAAACCAAACTTTATTTTAAAATGCAAGAACCTCAACAATTTTTCCTTTTTTTTTTTTTTTTTTTTTTTTCAAATCCTTTATTTAAACTTTAAAAATTGTAATGATTGTTTCTTAAAATTAACATGTCAAAATTTACAAAATTTAGGCCAAACCTCTAAAGAAGTTAATGATAATTAACAAAATCTATAATTACTTCAAAATCAGTCTTATAGTGGTTTATGATGAATATATATATATATATATATTTATATATATATATACAGATTTTCCATTATCATTTCGTCCTAACAATAAATATATCAGGACGAAGAATGTGGACCACTAGATTTACATACTTTGACTCAAAGTATATGCACTTGTCAAAACTTCTCTATAATCTATGATTCTATGGTCTACATTCTCCGTCCTGATATATTTATTGTCAGGATGAACTGACAATAGAAAGACTATATATATATATGATAAGTCATAAGTAGACAAATGGGTTGATCCAGTGATACACTCATCACACTTATATCATGAGATTTGTGCATTTGAGTTGGGATCCCTCCCCTCGAAATCTTAAATTTAGGGCATCTCCAACCAAACTGCAAATCTCCATTATGGCGCAACTATTCTCCTCCAACCGAGGCACCATTTTTTGCACTAGAGTGCAGCTCCTCTTCTTCCAGCGCCAGATCTAGCGACCCTTTGAGAAATAGCGCAGCTCTTGCGCTACTTTTTATTGTTTTTTAATTGTTTGATTGGTTTTGATTGGTTGAAAGGGAATATTGAGTGGAATATTCTTTTTAGAGTAGGATTTGGAGTTGAGGGTTGGAGATGGAAGTGTGAAAGTTACTACATTTTGGAGTAAAGTTGCAACAAATTGGAGTTGAGGGTTGGAGATGGTCTTATTGTTACAATTTAAAATATAAAATGTGAAAAGTGCTTATTTCCAATGAAAAACAAATTAAAGGGGCGTAATATTTGTAATCATTGTTGTATCAGAATGCTCAGATAATTTATTTAATTTAATATATTTTTTTTATGGAAATTTGTTTAATTTATTATCACGGTCACATAGCATTACAATTACAATGATTATACAAGTCCTTCAATTATAACCCATAATTTCCAATGGAAAACCTCCATTGTTTCTGCAAAAATAACATGTCTCGATCGATCAAAAATCTCTTCTCTATCTTCCACTGCCTCACAAATTTACAAAACCCATAATTTTCTTTTTTATTTATTTTGGGGGAATTCCATCAACCCCCTATGAAATTTAATAAAAAAAAATTAATTTTGGTAAAACCTGATAGTGGGGGTTTTTGGGATTTGTCGATCTCTTATTGTTTCTGCCACTTCAACCAAGATAAATTACACATAGCTTATAGTGAAAGCTAAAGGATTAATTGCATAAATTAATTCACAATTTCATGTCCAAGTGAGAAAACATTAATTAGTAATTACATCTGATCCTCTTCTTATTAGCATTAATATCATGAGAAACAACCAGCTTCACCAATGGTTCTGTGGACTTGTATATAAACTCCATCGATCGAAACCTCCTTTTCCTTGTTGGCCTCATCATCCCATTCCCATTCCCATACTCTCCTTCTTCGTCTTCATTTTCGATAATGCTTGATAAAGCTTCCTTAGTATTGCCCTTCGACTCATCGTCATTCTCTTCTTCTTCTTCATCTTCATGATTATCATTAATGATTGTCGTCCAAGTGGTTTGTTTTTTTTTGTTGTTGTTCGTATTTTGTCTTCTTTAGATCACGAAGCTCTCTGCAGAATTGCATCAGCTGTCGAGCTACTTCTATTTCAATCTCTGAGAAAGTATTCATCATCTATCTGGGGTTTTTTTGTTTTCGTGTTTTGAAGAGAGATTGAGAAATGGTGATACAAGATGGGGTTTATATAGAGGAGGTTTCGTGTGAGATAAATTATTAATTGCACAGAAAAGACGAGTAGGTCGGTTTAAAACGACATCGTTTACATTTCCTTCGACTCCCATTCGTTTATTTAATATTTTGATTTTGCTTATTCAACAAGTTATGTTTATCGGTTTCAGGTTTTCCTTATGTAACAAGGACTCCGCCTTTGGAAAGGATTTGCGTGGTTGTCGCATTTACCAAAATACCCTTTGATTAATGCTTGCTGTTTCTTTATTTAGTTTCTTGTTCGGACAAAGTCCTTTTCCATTAAGGAAATATTGAAGTAGTCTCATACCTCTTTTTAGGGGCTTTTCAAGAGTGTGCATGATCCGATCTGATCCGATCTAATCCAATAAGATCAGGTCTTATCTAATGAATTGGATCGGATTTGAGAACATGATTTGATTGGATACTAAATTTTGAAATCCATTAAATCAGATAGGATCCTAAATTTTATATATTAAATCGCCAGATCTGCCAAAATATAAGGTTTATGACCGTTTTGGTATTGTTGTAATTTTTAAAATAATCCCTATTAGTTGTACCGAAGAAATAATTTGTAGTAATGTTAATATTGTTGCTAACATTGCTGTTAGTCTCAAAAACATTATACATGTGTTTGGTAAATTATAATATTAGTTGCTGTGAATTTATATAATGACTAAAAAATATGGAAATTGAATTGTTCAAATGTCAAACAAAAAGATAAATTAATTATGAGTACTTTGCCCGAATTTGGTACCCAAATATGATGCATAAATGATGTGGTATCACTCTAATCCATTCATTTAAATTGTATTAGATTTTCATGATTTAAATGAATAGATTATAGTGATATCACATTATTTGAACACCAAATTTGGACAAAGTAGCATTACTCATTCAAATGTTAAAATTTTTATTATTCACATCACCAACATGTGTATTAATATTAGCATAAAATTACTAGATCTTCTACCAGTTGTACAGCTTCTGGTAGTTTTGGATCTACTTCTATTTTATGTATTCTTGTAGTAGAAAAAAAAGTAGTCTACTAATTATTATAATAGTAGATAAGAAATTTTTTTTTTTTAAATAAATAAAATGACCATTTGAAAATAATTATTAAAAACATCATCTCTTAGCACAAGTGGTTGTGCACCTCCTTCTACATTGGTGGTCAAGGTTCGAGTCCCACCATATGCATTTTAGAAGCATATGTGGGGAGTTTTCTTCCGGTTTGTAGGAGTAGATATCCGGACCGCACATGTATTGTTTGATCTTGGCAGGTCCCGTCAGTCCTATTGTAATAGTTGTAATACTTTTAAAAAAAAATTTATTAAAAAAACTCAAATTATAGTAGTAAATAATAACAATAGATTTATATGAAGAAAATGTTGGGTTAAAAATGTATTTATGTCTAATTAACAAAGATAATTTGGTCTTTTAAAAGATTCATTAATTCTCATAGCAGTCCATAATCACTTTCAAGAAGTAACCTCTTACTTTTCAAAACTGCTGTCAAATTATTAAATAATCACTTTTGAAAGTTTTACCAAAGATCTTTTCATATCAAAATTATTAAATAATCGGATGGGGTCGAAATTTAAATAGCACTTAATGGGGTGCCTTTTGGGGAAAAGTCACCAACTTATTAACTTAAGTTTAAAAGGCACCATTTATGGTCACCAGACAAAAATACCCTTCATTTGTCGCTTTGTGAGTTTTTTCAAACGTTGAAAGAAAAAGCTTTGACCGAGAAACGGACGGACAACAGTCACCAAAATCCGACGGTGAACCACCGGAACAGTAGCTATGTCGACGAGAGTTGAACGGCGAAGCAGAAGGAGTGAGGTAAGCATTTTCATTCTCTTTTTCGAATAAGATTGTGTGTTTGTTGATCAGGTTAGGTTAGGGTTTTATTTTTGGAAAAAAATTTGTTTGAAAACGATGAAGATCTAGGTTTTTGTAGTTGAATCGTGCCTTTTTGTAGTTGAATCGTGCCTTTTTGTAGTTGAATCGTGCCTTTTTGAACTGTGTATTGTAATCGAGCATTTTTGTGATGTAATCGTGCCTTTTTGTGATATAATCGAGCCTTTTTGTGATGTAATCGTGCCTTTTTGAACTATGTTTTGTAATCGAGCCTTTTGGTATAGTAATCGAGCCTTTTTGTGTTGTAATCGTGCCTTTATAAACTGTGTATTGTAATCGAGCGTTTGTGTATTGAGATCGTGCCTTTTTGTTTTGTAATCGTGCCTTTTTGTATTGTAATCGTGCCTTTTTGTTTTGTAATCGTGCCTTTTTGTTTTGTAATCGAGCCTTTTTGTATTGTAATCGTGCCTTTTTGAACTTTGTATTGTGATCGTGCCTTTTTGCACTATGATCGTGCCTTTTTGCACTGTGATTGTGCCTTTTTGTACTGTGATCGTGCCTTTTTGTATAGTGATCGTGCATTTTTGTAGTGTGATCGTGCCTTTTTGTATAGTGATCGTGCCTTTTTGTAGTGTGATCGTGCCTTTTTGTATAGTGATCGTGCCTTTTTGTAGTGTGATCGTGCCTTTTTGCACTGTGATCGAGCCTTTTTGTATAGTGATCGTGCCTTTTTGTACTGTGATCGAGCCTTTTTATAGTGTGATCGTGCCTTTTTGCACTGTGATCGTGCCTTTTTGTATAGTGATCGAGCCTTTTTATATAGTGATCGTGCCTTTTTGTACTGTGATCGTGCCTTTTTGTACTGTATTCGAGCCTTTCTGAACTGTGATCGTGCCTTTTTGTACTTATGTTTTTTTTTTTTTTTTTTTTTTTGTGAATATGCAAAGGGTGAATCTGAAGGATTTCCTAAAAATCCCTGTGGGAGAATGGTTCCAGGGAAAAATTATTCGGCATGACCATGTGAATGACATTACAAATGTCCACAACGCACTTGAAAGTGTACCTGAACTTCTTCGGATGGAAGACCGTCGTCGGTTTACTGAGTCTTGCTTCGGTCATTTACTTGACATGCATCAGGAGATGAATTTTTCGGCTGGAATTGTCCATCGGATGCTGTTGCGCGAGTTGAATCACGACGGCCCGGAAGATGAGATGAGATGAGATTTTTATTGGGTAAGCATACGGTCCGGTTCTCGAAGGTTGAGTTTTGTGTAATCACCGGATTGAAGTTCGGAATCATTCCCGACCCAGCAAGTTATGACATGGTACAAAATGGCATACACGACCGATACTTTCAGGGTCGAGTCGTAGAGAATGAAGACCTGAAAGCAGTGCTGCGGAGTGGTGTTTTTGAGCAGCAGTACGATGCGGTGAAGCTGTCATTATTGTTTTTGCTAAACTGGATACTGATGGGGGTGGACGAGAGACATAAAATTCCATTATGGCAGTTTCAGCTAGTTGAGGACTTGGACGCTTTTGATGCGTTCCCATGGGGCGCATACGTGTATAGGCGGACCATATCTGGTTTGAAGCATGCTTTGGATGGTCCACGGTAGCGGTCCGAACAACGACAGCAAGAACAGGCCACGGATAACACCACTGAGACGTATAACATATACGGTCTAGTGCACGCATTATTGGTGAGAATTTATAATTTGCAGCCGTACTTTAAAAGAAAATATTTTATATCACTAATGTGTTATCCATTATGCAGATATTTGCTTTTGAGGTTATCCCGGATCTTAGCAGCAATAAGCACAAATGTGGGGAACGCAGGGTAATCGAGCTACCCCCTCCACGTATTCTGAAATGGGAGTTAACTGCGCGACCGCGGGGGAAAACGCTAGATAAGATTTTCACTGAAAGGGTAAGTATTGATGTTGTTAATGTTTATTATTTTCAGTATGTTTGCAATTACAATGATATAACTCCGATTGTAGATGTTTGCTCGGGCTGAATTGGTGCCTACGGAGGCTGAGAGGCGTCAACGGTACTACGAAGGCATAGACTTGGGAGGCAGTCTATATGATGACGATGCCGTAGATTTACCTCGTGACCGCCCGGTTCCCGATCGACATAGGACTGCCGGACCCAGTGATACAGAGGATTCATATTACGGACCTAGTGATATGGATCCTCAGTATTCTGGACCTTCTGATCTGGAGGGATCAGAGCCGGAGGTTGACATTGGTAGTGAGAGTCCCACGAGGTCTAGGCGGATACCTTTCAGTCAACCCAGACAACCACGACCTAGACCTAGTGATTCAGACCCGGAGGCTCGCAGTCCTATTCCCGTGAGGCGTAGGCGGGTACGATTCACATTGCCCAGACGGCCTGCACCTGAAGGTCAGCAACCTGAAGGCGTTGAAGAGCATCCACAGGTACATAAGCCGTTTTTTTAACCGCATGATTTACTTTCCATTGACTTAATAGTTTTAGTACTGACAGAGTCTGCAATCCTTTCAGGGCTGGGAGCAGAAATTAGCAGAAGTGATGGATGCTGTCCGAACATTACGGACGGATGTCATGGATGTTATCGAAAAGAATGAAGAGAAAAGAAATTCACAGCATGAGGAGTTGGTGGCTATGATTCGGACGCTACAGGGTCCGACGTCTCAGGGTCCGTCGTCGTAGGGTCCGACGTCGCATGGTCCGTCGTCGCAGGGTCCCCCGTCGCAGGGGCGTATGGAGGAGGATCCACCGTTCGATGACCTACCACCTTATGACTATGATGGAGCATTCAGTACAGGCAGGACAGGTACTGATCATGATGAGACAGGGTCAGGGACCAGACATAGGGAGGCCCATACTACAGACACAGTACCTGAGCAGCAGGCTCCAGATGCTCCAGATGCACTTGGACAACCGGCGGTCCCCGGCGATACAGAGACAGCATTATTGGAGCGTAGACCATCGCAGGCAGTCACCCCAGACCGCTCATCACAGTTGCTACATGATCCTGTCGATATCCAGGAGATATCCATTGACCGCACGTCGCAGCGTACCCATCCAGTCAATCCCAGCGAGCGGCGACCTCCGATAGACCAGAGCACAGTCGACCCCTCCAGGCGATCCTCGAGGAGAGATTTGGTTCTTCGGATTCCACGGTCACAGGTCGATGAACGGGGACCGAGTTCCTCCTTAGCCCGCACCGATCCCCATGGTCCGGAACAGACTCCCCCACCCCTAAGGCGTGGAGATCGGATTCGACGTCGAGGTTGGATGGAACGGAGCCCATACACAGACCCCTATCAACCAAAGAGGGCACGGGTGATGCCGCCGCCGGCACATGTATGGAATCCACATGGACTGGTAGATCCTGAACAGCTTGCGGCGTACGAAGACTACAAGAGGAGCACGTCGGGGGAATTGTAAGTATTACATTCTGTTTATAGTTTTTTTCGACAAATATGTAAGTCAGTATTATGTAACATTTTCCCTACTTATGTAGACGTGATGTGGATCTACACGACCCAGTTGGTGTTCCTATCACTTGGTTCCACCGGTTGCAAACCAACTTAATGGAGTTGGAGGATACGGTATGTTCCTTCCTTGAACTGTCTTTATAAAACTCAGTCACAAATGGTTGAATCCTAACAATACAAACTGTTCAAATTTTCAGCACATTGACGCATACTTGAAGATTGTCCGGAGGAGTCAGCTATTGCACCCCACAGTATACGGTTCGAGGATCAACATACTGGATTCCCAATTCTTTGTAAGTGTTAATATTATACGGTTTTCGCTTCAACATTGATGTGTTCATACATCTTCTGCCTAACGTTTCGGTTAATTTTCTTTCAGACATTGTTAGATCACCAATGGGACAGAATCGGCACTGGTGAGGAGAGGAAACCCGTATCAGGTTGGTCCGTGTTTGGGCAGACATGGTCCCGTGATGAGCTTGCGGTGGTCCGTGGGGAGCTCCCGTTAGGGATACGGCTTTGGCACGATGTTGACATTGTGAGTGTTTATTCGAGTTTTGCATCCATGTTTATTCGAGTTTTGATAACACCTTGGAGAAACACCTGCAGGTTCTGATTCCTTGCAACGTTGGAGGTATGCATTGGGTCATGGCCAGCATCGATCTGCAGTTTGGGCACATTCTTGTGTTTGACTCGTTCAGACGAGAGGTCCCATTTAGGCACAGGAATGCCCAGTTTGCATGTCTGCGCTATTTGCTACCCTCTCAGCTCTATACGGTGCACTTTCACAGGAACAGACAACCGGGTGACAAGACTTACAAAAAGAAGGATGGGCCGTTCCGGATGTTATTCGTGTCAGCCGATCGGGTGCCCCAACAGGAATTGGGGTATGACTATTTCAAGTTGTTATTCTATCCCAATCGGTTTTGAAATGTATCAATGCTAATGGTTGTTCATGTGGTTAATTGCAGGGGAAACTGTGGTGCCCATACGTTGAGAATGATTGAGTACCTGACGGCGAACAGGGATACGTTCGATTGGACGGAAGCCGATATGCCCATCATCCGGCAAAAGATGGCCATCGAGGTTTATTGTAACTCCAGGATATTGTAGTTGTTGTACATAACAGAGCTGTTGTTAATGAAATTATTATTTTTTTATTTCAAGTTGTTTGCAGTTCAAAGTTCAACTAAATTAAAAAAAATTTTTGAACATAAAATATTTCTAAAATATGAACATATATCAAAGCATACAC
Organism: Acer saccharum; assembly: GCA_030490815.1. Lineage (NCBI taxonomy): Eukaryota > Viridiplantae > Streptophyta > Magnoliopsida > Sapindales > Sapindaceae > Acer > Acer saccharum. The sequence continues at coordinate 15,578,419 of CM059874.1, forward strand.
AAAGTTAAAAAATACCATATATGAGTATATCAACTGGTATGGTGACTTGAGGAAATAAACAAACTACAGCAGCTAAAATCTAAAACACATGTCTAAAACATAAGCCCTAACATGATTGCATCGTTCGTCTTTTTGTCCTCTCTAGCTGAAACTCGTTGCACTCAAATAAACATCACTAACTCTGGCCTACTGTATATGTTATTATGCTTGTCGTCTAGTGTTGGATAAGCAGCCACGACAGCATCTTGAGCGCCAATATATATGGAGCAGGATGGAAAAGCCACTACAGATAGTAGTTTAGCACAACAGCAGCACCCAATGCAACTCTCATCCCTTCAATCGCTTCCATGACAGCATTTATGACGTGGGGTCAAGTCTCCTCTTATAAGACTCCATTCATTCCACGATAGAGTCCTTCTGAGGGCACGTTTGTTTGTTGTGTCCAGTTGAATGACAGATGCTACACTTGCGACGGTATTGTTCGGGTACAATAGTACTGGGACCTTCATTAACCATAAGTGGGTTGGAACACTTCCTGCTGTTATGTCCTGGTTGTCCACATCTTCTACACGACTGTGTGGTTGTCCTCTCCGAAGACGAGACATGTCGACCCTCCATTGGGCGATCGGATTGTCTCTTCGTCCTTGGATTTAAAACCACCCGTGATGTGATGTCGGATGGCACTACCCATGAAGAAGGATGACCAACAGGCATGATAGGAACCGAGTATGCATCAATTAGTGTCTCCCTTTTGTAGTAGTCCGCACATTGTTGACGGTGAAATTTGGATTGCCACGCGCTCAACAATTAAATCAATTTAATATAAAGCAAGAAAATCAAGAACACATGCAAAAGACAAGTTTTACGTGGAAAACCCTTGAATGGGAAAAAACCACGGCGCCCCTGAGGGCAGAAAAATAATACTAGGTTTTGGTTGCTTCGTTACACTCTCTAATCTCTCACAATTGCTCTCTTTTCTCTCTCTCTATTTCTGAACCCCCTCCTCGTAGGATAGGTGATTCTATTTATACATGTTTATTTAGGGTTTCCCCTTGTTGATTTGCATTAGGATCCTTTTCTGTCGCGGATTGGGTCTTCTTTCTTTTTTGCGATTCCTTGTTGCTTCTGTGTTTATGCCGAGTCGGTTCGAGCCTAATGCGCTGGTCCAGCGAGTACTTTTACTTTCTGGGTATTGTATATCTGGCGAGTACACTTCTATATTCGGCGAGTAGGTTTTTGGTTTTGGCGACCATGCCTTTGACTTCCCTCTAGTCTAAGCTATTTATTCATCCTGACTGGTCAAACCTCTACCTTTTACCCGGTCAATGAATGATGTGGCAACCTTTTGTTAGCTCCTTTGATGACGTGTCAGTTGGGCGAGTTTATACATACAACAATACCCCCATAAATACTTCGAGCTGGGCGAATGACTTGTCCTTCCTACTTCGTTTGCCTCTGCGAGCAGTATTTATATTTACGTTTATGAGATTTCAACGCATTTTTGCAATAATTTCTTCTTTTAACCACGCGCTGTATTTATTAATTAATTCTTCCGGTGCACGCTTTCAATCTGAACCACATAACTTCTGGCGTCTCCACTTGCTTGACAGGTGAAGGGACGTTCTGACGGCTCGGTTCTCCCCAAGATGCCACATGTCACTTATTGGGTGGTGACCGTCGCGGTTTGGTAATAGTGGCCGTCATTCCCATTAAATGCGCATCATTGTACTTGATTGCTCTTTTTTGAATTTCGAAATTCCCTCTTTTTAAGGCCCGATCGTCTCTCTTCTTTTTCTTTACTTGCTTCATCGTATTTTATTCTCTTAGTTTGACACTTGGTTTTATTTTCCCTGCAGTGTGTGATTTTGACACCGTTTGCGATTTGCAAGCACGGGCGGTGAAGAATTCTGAGGCTGCCAGCAAGAGGCATGCTGCTGGTTTGGCTAAGGATGGAATTGCTAGTCCTGACGGTGATGATCACTCAGACGGCGGCGAAGAGGCTGGTGATGCTTCTAGGGGGGGTGCTGTGAATACTCCCGCTGCAACTGCAGCTGTTACCCCCAGCCGTAAAGGCAAAGAGAAAGCAGGTGCTTCAAGGGGGGTCGGCAGTGCTGACAGGAGGCGTGCTGAGTCAGGGCCATCGCCTGCTCGCCCGAAGGTTGTCGCGAGTACTCCCGCTGCGGCTTCTACTCCTGCTGTGAGTACTGCTGCGACTGTTCCTGCTAACACAGCCCTCAATCGTAAGGGAAAGGAGAAGGTGGGGGTTTCAGGTGTAGCTAGCGACATCCCTATTTTTGATGCGGATGTTCCTGAGACCCCCCTCGATCCCGCGAGTGACTTGGCTCCCAGAGCTAGGAATAAACGCCCTGCTGAAAGCGCTCCTGATCACTCGGCTCGACCTCCTAAACGGGCTTCGCGGGTAGTGCAGTTTGTTGTCTCTTCTGATGAGGAGGATGTTCAGGAGCCGGATGTCGCCGAGGTTCCTCCTGCCCAAGCGGAGAGGTCTACTGGGGCGGAGAATGTGGCGGCTCCTCCCTCTGAGGGGGTTAATGAACAGACTCCCCCTGCTGCTCCTTCTCAACCAGCTTCTCCTCGGCCAGCTTCTCCTGCAGTGGTTGTGGACGAGCCAGGTGTCTCAGATCAACCTAGGCCATCTGGCCCATCTGAGTCGACTATTCGGCCAGGCCCATCACATCAGGCGGGGACCTCTGCTTCCGGTTCGGGCTCGGCCCGTGAAGTTCCCCCTACCGGACCGGTTGGAGCTGAAGAAGGGAGCGTGTCCCTTTTTGATTTTTCTGCCACTGAAATATGCTCCCACTTGGCTAATAATGATGTATATGTCGGCGAAGGCTGGGGGCATGTTAAAAACAAGTCTTGCAATAAGAAGATGGAGTTTTTCTTCAACTGCCACTCCTTGGTAAGTTCTTCGCCGCAAATCTCTATGTATTTGTATTTTTATCCTCCTTTTTCTTTTTCTTTTTCTTTTTTTTTTTTTTAACTTTGGCTGTCTTCTTCCTCAGATGATGTCTGAGATGGGCGATAGTTATAAATTCGGGATCAAAGCTTCTCGTGAAATTAAGCGCTTGCGCGAGCAGGCTTCTGTTTTAGCGGCCGAGAAGCTTTCCGCTGAAGAATCCCACGCCCAACAATTTGCTCAGTTGAGAGAGTCCTCAGACGGTCATCTATCTGCTCGGCTATCCGCTGAAGAAAAACTTTCTGCTGCTGAGGAGGAAATTCGCTCGTTGAAAGAGCTCCTATCCTCGAGTCAAGAATCCTTCGCAGCGCGTTTGGAGGCTGAGCGGGTAGCCGAGGAGGCTAAGGAGAAGGCTGAACTGGAGGCGGCGGATTTACGTAACCAGCTATCTTCCCGCGATCTCATTTTTGAAAACCTGAAAGCAGTGCTGGAGGTTGAGTCTGTTGATCGCTTCAAGAGATCCCCTGCCTATGATGCGCTTTTGCTGCGCGAATTTGAGAAAGGTATGAGGCAGGCGAAGAAATTCTTTGCCATGAAGGATCATTCCAATGAGAAAGCTCTAAAGCGTTTTGACAAGTCCCTCCAGCAGCATATGGCCCACGGCGTGGACTCGATTAAAGACCAGATGAGACGATGGAAAGCCCACTGCCGCTATAACCGGACTGAGCCTCATCCTATGCATCTTGAGATTCCCAGTAAGCGTACTTTCAACACTTACTACTCGGGTCAGAAGGGCAGCTTTTCTGGCTCTGGTGCTGAGCCTGATTTGGGCCCTGTTGCTGGGAGAGATTATGAGCCCTTTATGCCAACGGAGGATGAGGCAGTCATTTGGCCTTCAGATGAGGAGATCGAAGACGAGGAAGATAGCGAGGGCCCTCCTGCAGCCGGTTGATTCTTCTGTTGTTTTGGAAGACTATAAATTTATTCTTTGTCCATTCATTTGTAAATAATACAAAGTTATGAATATATATATTTTTCTTCGTTCAGCTGCCTTTGCTGAGTTTTGGCTTTGGCTTGGTTTTCCACCAAGTGCTGTTTTAGCTTACTGTTGTTTTCCATTCAGCTGCCATTGCTGGGTTTTCGGCATACTTAGTATTCGCCAGGACGTATCCGACTATATACCAAGTTTTTATTGTGTTTTATAGCTATATTCAGCTGCCATTGCTGTATTTTGGCGTACTCAGTTTTTTGGCAGGTTTATTCGACCATGCCCTGAGTTTTTATCATGTTTTCATCTTTTATTCAGCTGCCGTTGCTGTATTTTGGCGTACTCAGTTTTTTGGCAGGTTTATTCGACCATGCCTTGAGTTTTTGTTTCTCGCCGGTTATCGCTGCAGCGAGCATAAAGCTCGTTTTTGTGTGATGTAGCTATGTGTGCTGGCGAATGCCTTTTGCGTTTGGCGAGTCAGAATCGAGAATCTCTTAGTAATAAATTACTCTTTATTGAATACTTCCTGCAACTTTATTAACATAGTCATAAAGAAAAAATGCTAAAACGAACAACTTCTCTAAGCTAAATAGAAAAATAGAAGGAATTCAAAAGAATCTAACTTGTCCCTTAAGGATAATATATCTTCAAGTACTGCGCATTGCATGGACGGGGTAACTCGCCAAATCCTTCTCGAGTAATGCGATATGCCCCATGGCCAGCTATCCCCGTAATCTTATAAGGCCCTTCCCATTTGTCTGCGAGTGATCCTGCAGCCTTGTCTCTTGTTCCCGGATTCACCCTCTTCAGTACTAAATCACCAAGTGTGAACCTCCTTTCACGCACATGCGAGTTGTAATATCTAGCTACCCTCTGTTGGTACGCTGTATTCCTTATTTGTGCTCGCTCTCTTCTTTCTTCTAACTCATCTAGGCCGCACTTTAGCATATCAACGTTGATTTCTGGCTGAAAGAGTTGTACCCTTGGTGAAGAGAACGATGTTTCCACGGGAATAACAGCTTCTGCTCCGTAAGCCATGGAATACGGGGTTTCGCCTGTTGAACCCCTTTCCGTTGTGCGATATGCCCAGAGCACTTGCGGTAACTTATCCGCCCAGCTCCCCTTTTTGGTTGCTAACTTAGCTTTCAGGTTGTGCTTGATGATTTTGTTCACTGCTTCAGTTTGGCCATTCGTCTGTGGATGTGCTGGAGAAGCGTAGTAGTTGTTGATGCCATACTTATCACACAGTTCCCTGAATTTCCTGCCATCAAATTGGGTCCCATTGTCTGTGATGATGGTGTTTGGTATCCCGAATCTGTACAAGATATTTTTCTTCACAAAGCTAATGGTGTTTGCTTCTGTTATATGCACCAATGGCTCGGCTTCTACCCATTTTGTAAAATAATCCACAGCTACTATGGCATGCTTTGCTCCTCCAGTTGCTGTTGGCATTGGGCCGATCAAGTCTATTCCCCACATGGCAAATGGCCAAGGCGAGGTAATACTTTGCAGGAGCTCAGGTGGTTGTCGGATGTTATTGGCGATTTTCTGACATGCTTCACATCTCGCTGCCACCCTTTTGGAGTCGGCGAACAGGGTAGGCCAGTAAAAACCCTGTCTCAATGTTTTGTGGGCTAGGCTGGCACCCCCAGCATGGTTCCCACAATTTCCGCTGTGTATGCTTCTTAGGATACCTTCTGCTTCTTCAGGCCCGACACATCTCTGCAGTGCCCTCGAGTATCCTCTCTTGTATAGTTCTCCATTGAGTACCGAATATCTTGTTGCTCTGTATTTTAGCCGCTTTGCTTCCAGTGGGTCACTTGGAAGTATATCGTTGATGAGATACTCTTTAATTGGCGTGATCCAGCTGTCCCTCTCGCCAAAGATTGCCCCGACTTCCTTTGTTTTAACTATACTCGGCTGCGACAGGCGGATCATGGAGATATTGTTGGGCCAAATGTTGATCGTGGCAGATGCCAGTTTGGCTAAGGCGTCGGCCTTTTCATTTTCTTCTCTGGGGACGTGAACAATTCTATACTCTTTGAATCTTTCTAACAGTTCCCTTGCTAATTCCAGGTAAGTGATCATGCTTTCTTCTCTCGCCTGGTATTCATTTAGTACCTGATTGACAACAACTTGAGAGTCGCTGAAAATTTCCACCTCGTCTGCACCTAAGATTGTGCTAATCTTTAAACCCGCTATAAGTGCCTCGTACTCAGCTTGATTGTTGGTGGCTTTGAAGTCAAAACGCAAGGCACATTCGACTGAGTCTCCTTCCGGTGTTGTCAGCACTATACCTGCCCCGCTGCCGTGCGTGTTTGATGAGCCATCAACGCGAAGTTGCCATTTGAATATTTTCTTATTTTGCTCCACCATCATTCTCGCCACCTCTACGCTTGGTTCAGTGAACTCTGCTACGAAGTCTGCCACTGCCTGGGCTTTAATTGCTGTCCTTGGGAGGTATTCTACATCGAATTCACTTAATTCGATCGCCCACTTTGTTAACCGACCGGATACCTCTGGTTTCTGCAGGATTAACTTCAGTGGGCAGTTGGTGTATACCCTGATTCTATGAGCCTGGAAATATGGTTTTAGCTTCCTTGCTGCTGTTATTAGGGCGAGTGCCATTTTTTCTGCCGGCGAGTACCTTGTTTCGGCCGGTAACAGTGCCTTGCTGGTGTAGTATACTGGCTTTTGGATTCCATCTTCCTGTCGTACTAGCACGGAACTTGTGGCTGCTTCAGAAACGGATAAGTACATGTACAATGTCTCGGCTGTTTCTGGCTTTGATAGCAATGGTGCCTGTCCAAGGTAGTCTTTCAAGGCCTGGAAGGCTTTTTCGCAATCCTCATTCCATTCGATCCCTTTTCCCTTCTTTAAAGCTTTGAAAAATGGTAGGCATCGGTCTGTTGATTTGGCTATGAATCTGCTCAGCGATGCTAGGCACCCTGTGAGTTTTTGGACATCTTTCAGAGTCTTTGGCGAGACCATTCTTGCTAATGCTTGGATTTTTTCAGGGTTCACCTCTATTCCTCTTTGGTTCACCTGATATCCGAGAAACCTCCCAGATGGTACGCCGAATACACATTTTGCCGGATTTAACTTCATTCCATACTTGACCAGTACGTCGAACGTTTCCCTCAGGTCATTTGCATGTTTATCTGCGGTAATACTCTTTGTCAGCATATCATCAACATAAACCTCCATATTTCTCCCTATCTGTCTGGCGAACATCTTGTTGACCAAGCGCTGATAAGTTGCCCCGGCGTTCTTCAAGCCGAATGGCATGACCCTGTAACAATACAACCCCTGATCTGTGGTGAATGCTGTTTTCTCTTCGTCAAGCCTGTGCATCTTTATCTGGTTGTACCCTGAATATGCATCCATGAAACTCAACGTCTCATGCCCGGCTGTTGCATCTACTAACTGGTCAATCCTTGGTAATGGGAAGCTGTCCTTGGGGCAAGCTTTGTTTAGGTCGGTGAAGTCGACGCACATCCTCCATTGATTGTTCTTCTTTTTCACTAAGACTACATTCGCCACCCATTCCGGGTACTTAACTGGGCGAATGACTTGTCCTTCCTACTTCGTTTGCCTCTGCGAGCAGTATTTATATTTACGTTTATGAGATTTCAACGCATTTTTGCAATAATTTCTTCTTTTAACCACGCGCTGTATTTATTAATTAATTCTTCCGGTGCACGCTTTCAATCTGAACCACATAACTTCTGGCGTCTCCACTTGCTTGACAGGTGAAGGGACGTTCTGACGGCTCGGTTCTCCCCAAGATGCCACATGTCACTTATTGGGTGGTGACCGTCGCGGTTTGGTAATAGTGGCCGTCATTCCCATTAAATGCGCATCATTGTACTTGATTGCTCTTTTTTGAATTTCGAAATTCCCTCTTTTTAAGGCCCGATCGTCTCTCTTCTTTTTCTTTACTTGCTTCATCGTATTTTTATCAGAGCAAAAGAAAGAACAGCTGATCTCCTGCTTTCGTCTCTTTTACTTCTTCGAGAGCTAACTACAATCCTTTTCTTGTGCCTTTTATTGTCGGTCGATTCACCGGATTTCGCCTCCTCTTGTTTCTCCGTGTCTCCTGATCTTTCCTGCACATCTTGCGAGTCTAGGGTTTTCTGGTGAGTTCTCATGGATCCCTCCTTGCGTTCTTTTCTTTTTAATAGGATGATGCAAGCTATGGAGCTTGGTGATAAGTGTACTGCGGACAAAATCGAATCTCTGATTCGCAACTTTCGTCCAGATTCTCCGGTCCCGATTTCTGTTGATATTCCATTTTTTGAGAATGCTTCTAATCCTGACATCTCTCCTCCACCTTTTGACAGTGATTCTCCAGAAATGACGAGATCTCCTAAAACTGCAAGTAGTAAACGACGCTCCACTAGGGCTCCTCGCGAATCTCTGCTGGATGTGCAGACGGTCGTTGACTCTGATGTTGAAGATCATCAGAGGGATAGGTTGCTTTTCTCGTCTGCTCGCCCTTGTTCTTTCGATACGGAAGTAAATGTGGTCGGCGAGGGCGAACTTCGTAAATACAAGAGTCGTTTCGATATTCCAGATTCGGTGACTCTTGTGTTACCTGGCGACCGGGCTGTGTGGAATCCTCCTGAAAATGCGGTCGCCATTTATGGAGCCATGCTCAGTTGTGGGGTGACTCTCCCCCTTCAGCCTTTTATTGCCAGGTTTTTGGCGGAGGCTCAAATCGCACCGGCTCAGCTCGCCCCAAATAGTTACAGGATACTGATGTGCCTGTGTCTCATGTGGAAGCTGAAGGGTTACGGGCCTCCTACGCCTCGTGAGATCCGCCATTTTTATACTTTGAGATAGGCGGGCAATGGTGGCACATACTTTCTCCTTTCCTCACCGGTGGAGAATTGGATTCCTGAGGGTGTGGTGAACCCTGGTCAGGTCGAGGTCTCCAGTGACGAGAAGAAAAAGGGCTTCATCTGGGGCTTTCCTACCTCAAATAAGAGGTGGAAAAACAGTTGGTTTTTTGCCAGCGGCGAGTGGGGTCGAGATGTACCTGCCCACAATCGCCACAATCTTTTGGCGAGGAAAGTTCCCAGGCATTTTACATCTCCTGAAGCCTGGTCGAAGGCGGCCCCTACTTTGATGGATAGGGAGGTTTCTCATCTGGCCGCGGCGGCTGTTCTTCCTTTGGACTCGAGGGGTAGGTCCTTCCTCTTGGATGAGGAGAAGATGATTTCTTCTGAAATCTTTACTCGGCTTCACGCAAGGCTCCCTCGCCGTAAGTTTCACTCTGTTCTTCCTTTACTTTCTCGCCTGATTTTATTCTCTTAGTTTGACACTTGGTTTTATTTTCCCTGCAGTGTGTGATTTTGACACCGTTTGCGATTTGCAAGCACGGGCGGTGAAGAATTCTGAGGCTGCCAGCAAGAGGCATGCTGCTGGTTTGGCTAAGGATGGAATTGCTAGTCCTGACGGTGATGATCACTCAGACGGCGGCGAAGAGGCTGGTGATGCTTCTAGGGGGGGTGCTGTGAATACTCCCGCTGCAACTGCAGCTGTTACCCCCAGCCGTAAAGGCAAAGAGAAAGCAGGTGCTTCAAGGGGGGTCGGCAGTGCTGACAGGAGGCGTGCTGAGTCAGGGCCATCGCCTGCTCGCCCGAAGGTTGTCGCGAGTACTCCCGCTGCGGCTTCTACTCCTGCTGTGAGTACTGCTGCGACTGTTCCTGCTACCACAGCCCTCAATCGTAAGGGAAAGGAGAAGGTGGGGGTTTCAGGTGTAGCTAGCGACATCCCTATTTTTGATGCGGATGTTCCTGAGACCCCCCTCGATCCCGCGAGTGACTTGGCTCCCAGAGCTAGGAATAAACGCCCTGCTGAAAGCGCTCCTGATCACTCGGCTCGACCTCCTAAACGGGCTTCGCGGGTAGTGCAGTTTGTTGTCTCTTCTGATGAGGAGGATGTTCAGGAGCCGGATGTCGCCGAGGTTCCTCCTGCCCAAGCGGAGAGGTCTACTGGGGCGGAGAATGTGGCGGCTCCTCCCTCTGAGGGGGTTAATGAACAGACTCCCCCTGCTGCTCCTTCTCAACCAGCTTCTCCTCGGCCAGCTTCTCCTGCAGTGGTTGTGGACGAGCCAGGTGTCTCAGATCAACCTAGGCCATCTGGCCCATCTGAGTCGACTATTCGGCCAGGCCCATCACATCAGGCGGGGACCTCTGCTTCCGGTTCGGGCTCGGCCCGTGAAGTTCCCCCTACCGGACCGGTTGGAGCTGAAGAAGGGAGCGTGTCCCTTTTTGATTTTTCTGCCACTGAAATATGCTCCCACTTGGCTAATAATGATGTATATGTCGGCGAAGGCTGGGGGCATGTTAAAAACAAGTCTTGCAATAAGAAGATGGAGTTTTTCTTCAACTGCCACTCCTTGGTAAGTTCTTCGCCGCAAATCTCTATGTATTTGTATTTTTTATCCTCCTTTTTCTTTTTCTTTTTTTTTTTTTTTAACTTTGGCTGTCTTCTTCCTCAGATGATGTCTGAGATGGGCGATAGTTATAAATTCGGGATCAAAGCTTCTCGTGAAATTAAGCGCTTGCGCGAGCAGGCTTCTGTTTTGGCGGCCGAGAAGCTTTCCGCTGAAGAATCCCACGCCCAACAATTTGCTCAGTTGAGAGAGTCCTCAGACGGTCATCTATCTGCTCGGCTATCCGCTGAAGAAAAACTTTCTGCTGCTGAGGAGGAAATTCGCTCGTTGAAAGAGCTCCTATCCTCGAGTCAAGAATCCTTCGCAGCGCGTTTGGAGGCTGAGCGGGTAGCCGAGGAGGCTAAGGAGAAGGCTGAACTGGAGGCGGCGGATTTACGTAACCAGCTATCTTCCCGCGATCTCATTTTTGAAAACCTGAAAGCAGTGCTGGAGGTTGAGTCTGTTGATCGCTTCAAGAGATCCCCTGCCTATGATGCGCTTTTGCTGCGCGAATTTGAGAAAGGCATGAGGCAGGCGAAGAAATTCTTTGCCATGAAGGATCATTCCAATGAGAAAGCTCTAAAGCGTTTTGACAAGTCCCTCCAGCAGCATATGGCCCACGGCGTGGACTCGATTAAAGACCAGATGAGACGATGGAAAGCCCACTGCCGCTATAACCGGACTGAGCCTCATCCTATGCATCTTGAGATTCCCAGTAAGCGTACTTTCAACACTTACTACTCGGGTCAGAAGGGCAGCTTTTCTGGCTCTGGTGCTGAGCCTGATTTGGGCCCTGTTGCTGGGAGAGATTATGAGCCCTTCATGCCAACGGAGGATGAGGCAGTCATTTGGCCTTCAGATGAGGAGATCGAAGACGAGGAAGATAGCGAGGGCCCTCCTGCAGCCGGTTGATTCTTCTGTTGTTTTGGAAGACTATAAATTTATTCTTTGTCCATTCATTTGTAAATAATACAAAGTTATGAATATATATATTTTTCTTCGTTTCAGCTGCCTTTGCTGAGTTTTGGCTTTGGCTTGGTTTTCCACCAAGTGCTGTTTTAGCTTACTGTTGTTTTCCATTCAGCTGCCATTGCTGGGTTTTCGGCATACTTAGTATTCGCCAGGACGTATCCGACTATATACCAAGTTTTTATTGTGTTTTATAGCTATATTCAGCTGCCATTGCTGTATTTTGGCGTACTCAGTTTTTTGGCAGGTTTATTCGACCATGCCCTGAGTTTTTATCATGTTTTCATCTTTTATTCAGCTGCCGTTGCTGTATTTTGGCGTACTCAGTTTTTTGGCAGGTTTATTCGACCATGCCTTGAGTTTTTGCTGGCTTCGCTGATTAGGTTTACCAATGCGGCTTGGAAGTGCTGCAAAATCCCGGGATCAGCCGCCCTAGTTCCTGGCGTTGCTGCTGATTGCTCCCCGACTGTCACTGCCCTGTCTCCCGTTGGCGCAGCTGGTTCAATAACTAAATCTCCACTGGAGTTACCATCTCTGTCGCTGTCGTTGTTCATGCCGTCTGATTCGCAAGGGTCCCTCGAAGTTTTCTGTTCAAAAGACCCCTCCTTCTAGCGCCAATTGTTGACGGTGAAATTTGGATTGCCACGCGCTCAACAATTAAATCAATTTAATATAAAGCAAGAAAATCAAGAACACATGCAAAAGACAAGTTTTACGTGGAAAACCCTTGAATGGGAAAAAACCACGGCGCCCCTGAGGGCAGAAAAATAATACTAGGTTTTGGTTGCTTCGTTACACTCTCTAATCTCTCACAATTGCTCTCTTTTCTGTACTACCGGTTTGCATTTCTCATTCACAGCTAAATTGTGGGAAATTGTGCTTCTATCAATCCCTGGCATGTCTTCGTGGCACCAAGCGAAAATCCCCCTATATTCTTTCAACAAGTTCGTCACATCTTTCTTAACCTGCTCAGCCAACCTCGCTCCAATTTTCACTGTTTTATCTGGTTCCGCTTCATCTAGAATAATCGACTCAGTTGGTTCTTCCTTTTCTCTGTTTGTTTTGTCTCTTGGATCTAGTTCGAAGTTTTCCGGATTATCCTCCTGCGTCTCTGTGTCTACTTCGAATATGTTCAAAGTTTCCATCCCTGTTTTATCTTTGAAGACTGACAAGTTGGCGCGGCGAGCCATCTCCTGCGACCCTTTCAATTCTCCGACGCCGAATTCTGTAGGGAACTTTATTTTCAGTGCATGGGTTGAGGTTACAGCTCGAGCTTTGTTAAGAAACGGTCGGCCAAGTAGTGCATTATACGGCCAATTATGGATGTCAACCACGACAAAGTCTAACAGGATTGTTCGCCGGCATGGTGCTGTTCCAAATCTTACCGGTAGTTTCACTGTTCCTAACGACCTAACCTCTGCGCCACCAAATCCTTTCAATGGTACATGGAACGGTTCAAGATCTTTCCGGTCCAGCCGCAACTCATCATACACTCTGGCACTTAAAATATCAGCCGAACTTCCGTTATCAATCATCACTCGAAGGACATCCCTATGGGCTATTCGAACTCCCACGACTATTGCATCATTAGGCTTTGCATCAATCCCGTCTGAGTCTTCTGCTGTAAACGTTATGGGATCATGCCCTTCTCTCCCCTTCTTGGGGTTTTTCTGCACAGAATTGACTTCCATGCTTCTGCCTTCATACATCACTTCTCGAACTTCCGACATCCTCTCTCGATTGCTCCTCCCAGTGTGAGGTCCGCCGAAAATAGTGTTTATGGCTGCGTTAGGACTGTTCCTCCTTGGACTCTTCCTATCTTGCCCGTTTCCTTGGCGGCTATCTTGGCGACCCCCGTGCTTGTCCCCTTTCAAGGCAAAGTCTTTCAGGTGCCCATCTCTGATCAGGCTTTCGATGTGATCGCGTAACTGGAAACACTTTGAAGTTTCATGTCCATGATCTTTATGGAATCGACAGTACTTGGTTGTATCTCTCCTTGCATTCGCTGACTGCTGTCGGGGGTATTTGGCGAGTCCCTTGTCTTCTACCACAGATAATATCTCCTCCTGGTCGCCATTTAAAGGGGTGTAATGGTTGTACCTTCCTCGAAACTTATTGGCCCGAGTGTTTCCCCTGCTCTCTCTTGAGTATCCTCTTTGGCCCTTCTCATCCTTCTGGCGATCACGTGATTGCATCTTTTTGTCGTCCTTATGGTCTGTTTTCAAGTTAGGTTTGTGCCCATGCACATAGCTACCCCCTTGTGCTACTTCTTCCTCCTCTGCCAGTGCATAATCGCCAGCTATTTCCATCATCTCTTCGTAAGTTTTAGGTCTATCCCTTCGCAGGTCAAAAGACAATCGTCCGCTTTGTAACCCATTAGTGAAAGCGGCGATTACAGCTACATCACTGGCATCCTCAATTTGAGCTACTTCCTTCCCAAACCTGGCCAGGTACTTCTTGATTGATTCGTTATGTTCCTGTTTCAAGTTCGATAGATGGGCGAGTGACTTTCTTCTTTGGACACTTCCCATGAACTGCCTTATGAATGCCTTGCTGAGGTTTGAGAAGCTGCTTATGGTTCCGGGTGGAAGCCTTCCGAACCATCTAGAGGCGAGGTCGCCGAATGTTTGCGGGAAGGTGAGACACAGCAACCCGTCATTGGATGAATACTGGGCCATGATATTGCGGAATCGGCGAACATGCTCTTTGGGATCCCTGTTCTCCTTGTACTGCTCAATAGTTGGCATTCTAAACCTGTCTGGAAATTGGGTGCGAGCAATAGCTTCGACGAATGGGCTATCTGACTCATCATCCGAGGATACATTACGTCCATACCTTCGTGCCATTGCTGAAACCTTTCTTGATAGCTCTTGTAAGGTGACATCTCGCTGACCGGTTGGTTCTCCTGCTGGGTCGAGCCTACTCTTGATTGTCATTCTACCATGATTGCCTCTCTCATCTGGGCTTCTTCGATCTTCAGTGCTCTCAGATCTTCTCCGCTTCGTTCTTTTAGATCGCAACTCCCTTCGCGGACGAGGACTCTTGTCCTCAGATGAGATGGACCGGTGTCTCCGCCGGTTTCGCTGGTATGTGTCGCTGGAATTGACCCTATGTGCTCGCACCTGATCTCGTTCCTCCCTGGACTCTTCATTCATCACACCCTTTCCCTTCCTTTGTTTTCTCCCCTCGAAATCCTCAATGTGGTCTTGGGGGGTCTCCTCGGTGGATTGTCTTGCTTGATTGTCGGGAACTGTGATATGAACTTCTGACCGCAGCCTTCCGGGTGGATGGGTTCCAGGGGTGGTTAACTCGTAAGGAGATGAGACTCCTAACCCTATAGGAAGCGAAAGTCCTATTTTGCTGGCTTCGCTGATTAGGTTTACCAATGCGGCTTGGAAGTGCTGCAAAATCCCGGGATCAGCCGCCCTAGTTCCTGGCGTTGCTGCTGATTGCTCCCCGACTGTCACTGCCCTGTCTCCCGTTGGCGCAGCTGGTTCAATAACTAAATCTCCACTGGAGTTACCATCTCTGTCGCTGTCGTTGTTCATGCCGTCTGATTCGCAAGGGTCCCTCGAAGTTTTCTGTTCAAAAGTCCCCTCCTTCTAGCGCCAATTGTTGACGGTGAAATTTGGATTGCCACGCGCTCAACAATTAAATCAATTTAATATAAAGCAAGAAAATCAAGAACACATGCAAAAGACAAGTTTTACGTGGAAAACCCTTGAATGGGAAAAAACCACGGCGCCCCTGAGGGCAGAAAAATAATACTAGGTTTTGGTTGCTTCGTTACACTCTCTAATCTCTCACAATTGCTCTCTTTTCTCTCTCTCTATTTCTGAACCCCCTCCTCGTAGGATAGGTGATTCTATTTATACATGTTTATTTAGGGTTTCCCCTTGTTGATTTGCATTAGGATCCTTTTCTGTCGCGGATTGGGTCTTTTTTCTTTTTTGCGATTCCTTGTTGCTTCTGTGTTTATGCCGAGTCGGTTCGAGCCTAATGCGCTGGTCCAGCGAGTACTTTTACTTTCTGGGTATTGTATATCTGGCGAGTACACTTCTATATTCGGCGAGTAGGTTTTTGGTTTTGGTGACCATGCCTTTGACTTCCCTCTGGTCTAAGCTATTTATTCATCCTGACTGGTCAAACCTCTACCTTTTACCCGGTCAATGAATGATGTGGCAACCTTTTGTTAGCTCCTTTGATGACGTGTCAGTTGGGCGAGTTTATACATACAACACATGTGAACATGGTAAAAAGTCCATTTGGAATTTGTTGCATGTGCATGTCTTCCGGGCTAAGTCAACCGTCCACTGTTTTCCCTTGTGTCTGACGGAAAATATGTTCCAGTCAACTGCATTTACGGTCATATAACCGCATTTCTCGACACGTTTAAGGATCACAAGATGTGCTGCGTCGGTCAATCGATGACGCATTAATCGTGCATTTGTATGACGATCGTGGAACCACTTTTGTAGCATATTCCGAATGAACTTTGCCAGTGTCATCAATGGCAGTTGCCGTGCAAATTTTAGGCATGAGTTTATGCACTCTGCAACATTTGTGGTCATCAACCTGTACCTTCTTTGGGGGCAATGAACACGGGACCACTTGTGTGGACCGGCATCAATGGCATAATCGTATGCACCTTTGTGCAGCCTACGTAACTCCTCAATGTGGCGATCGTATTGGATTTGACAGTACGACCTAGCAGCGTTATCCATTATGTCGGCAACATCTTTTCTGTGGAATCACTTCTTCATATTTTCACCAAAATGCCAGCAACATATGGTATGGGTTGCATAAGGGAACACTTTAGAAATCCCTGCTTCAATGCTTGCATGACGATCGGAAATGAAAACCAGATCATCTATATGACCAAGGGCACCTCTCAAGCACTCCAAAAACCACTCCCATGAAAGGTTGTTTTCTGAGTCACCGTACCCAAAAGCAATTGGATACACCTGTTCGTTTCCATCTTGTGCAGTTGCCACAAACATTGTACCCTCGAATCTTCCCTTCAAATGGGTACCATCAACTGCAATCACAGGACGCATACACCTCCGAAAACCTCTAATTGAGGACCCTAACGACATAAAAAAGTAAAGGAATTTACCATCATCTGCGCACTGTAAGTCTGTGATTGTGCCTGGATTTTGTTGTTCCAGAACGTATGCAAAAGATGGCAGCAGTTGGAAACTTTCTTCATGCGTTCCATAGGTCAATGACAATGCATATTGCAGGGCATCATGTGCCTTACTGTACATGATTTGGATGCCATACATTGTTTTCATATCGGCGATTATGTCCTTCGGACGCATGAGACGACCATCGGCTTGTTGAAGTCTAGGTGCAACAACTTCTGCGATTGTGACTGCACTAGCTTGTCGATGGCAACGGTGAATCTCCTCCAAGGGACAGGTGTGTTCGTTGACAAAACTTCTGACTTGAAAGTAAGTCCCTTCTTCTCTCCTCACCGCTCTTAATTTCCACGTACAGTCGTCAATGATGCAAACCAGATGTAAAGTTGTCTTATTGGACCTTTTCACCTTCCATTCGAAGTTCTTACGCATCGCAAAATCGCCAACTAGCCTCTTCAAATCCTTTTTACTCGGGAAAAATTGACCCTTATAAATCATGGTTCTCGGTTCTTCCAAGGTGCTGCTTCTATCAGTACCAAACGAGTATGAATTTGCTCCCGGAATAACCCAAGTTGTCGCATTAACAGAATCAGATGTTGTCACATTATAACGGACCTCGGAAGTCCTAGGCATATCTAGTGGTGCAGTGCCACTAATTCCTTCTACACGTCTACCATGTGTTTGCATATGTGCATGCTCTTCATCCGCATTTTGCAAATCATCAACATGTTCATTATTTGCCTCATTATCCACCTCATGGTTCGGGTAATTGTCATTGTTCTGCTCATTGTACTGCGCATCATACTGCTCAATTCGACAACCAAACACATCACCAAATTGAGTCTCAGCCGCATCTGCATGGTCGACCACAACTTGTGGTACACCAAACATGTTTGTCCCACCTTCGTTGCCACTCCTTTGGGTGAACGCTTGGTTGCTACCACTAAAGGATCCAAATTGTAGGGTATTTTCAGGAGGAGGAATATCATTCCCTAACACATCTCCAGCTGTCCGCTCAATAAGACTGACACATACTTGAGGGATCACTCGATCTTCCCCTAGCATAAACTGGACATCGTCGTCATTGCTTATAAATGTGCGACACGTACTGCCAGGAACCATTGATATTGATGACAAATCAACGTTGTATTTGCTTACATCATAGTTCACAATAGTATGCACGATCGACACCAATTCATCGTAAGTCAAATTCTTTGACAGATACATTCCTCGGTTATCAGATCCAACGAACCTCCAACTTCCGTCGAGTAACTGCTCCCATCGACCGTTGTAAGATATTACTATTCTAACCCGATTCATGAGGCTGTCAAATTAATAATCACAAACCATTAAAAATGACACGATTTCAGTTCAAAAAGGCACGATTTTCTTTCAAAAAGGCACGATTCATGAGCAAAAAGGCACGATTTTCTTTCAAAAAGGCTCGATTCATGAGCAAAAAGGCACGAATTTGTAGCAAAAAGGCTCGATTTTGTTTGAAAAAGGCACGAAAGGTTTTTCAAAAAGGCACGATTTGTTAGCAAAAAGGCACGATTCATGACCAAAAAGGCACGATTTCTTACCAAAAAGGCACGATTCATGAGCAAAAAGGCACGAATTTGTAGCAAAAAGGCTCGATTTTGTTTGAAAAAGGCACGAAAGTTTTTTCCAAAAGGCACGATTTGTTAGCAAAAAGGCACGATTCATAACCAAAAAGGCACGATTTCTTAGCAAAAAGGCACTATTCATGACCAAAAAGGCACGATTCATGACCAAAAAGGCACGATTTCTTAGCCAAAAGGCTCGATTTTTTTTTCAAAAAGGCACGATTTCTTAGCCAAAAGGCTCGATTTTTTTTTTCAAAAAGGCACGACAGGTTTTTCAAAAAGGCACGATTCATGACCAAAAAGGCACGATTTTTTTTCAAAAAGGCTCGATTCATGAGCAAAAAGGCACGAATTGTTTCAAAAAGGCTCGAAAATAAAATGAAAAGTTCTTACATTATAACAATGGCTTCAGTTTAACAAAATACTAAAATGCTCGAAATATTCAAACAAGCAGGATCAAGAAATATTACCTTATTTTACTGAAGAAGAAAGTCGGGGCAACACCTTGAACTTTTATTTGTAGAGAGACGAGAGTTGAACTGAGTTAAATCTTACTGACGTTTTTGTTGCAAGTGTGGACAGAGACAAGACCAAACAGAATAACATAAATCATTAACTAAGGGCAATTTTGGTAGTTCACCATAATAGGTGCCTTTTAAACTTAACTTATTAAACCACTGACATTCTCACCAAATCAGTTTAAAATAGTGACAGATTCCACCATTTCCACATAATCGGATTTTAACTTTTCAAAAGCAATATTAAGCTGGCCCTTAATTTATATTAGACCAATTTATTTTGTCTAATACATATGATTATATATACATTGAGCAAATTTTGAGTGAGTAGTTAATTATGATAAATGGTTATATTTTTATTTTAAACTGATTTTATTTATGTTTATATTTAAAACCTAAAAAGAGAAAATTCTAATCAAAAAGAAAGAAGGAAAAAAAAAGAAAAGAGAAACATCATCCAAAGCGATTACTAGCCCAATACAAGGAGCAATTTTGGCCCAAATCCCACCAAGCAATATTATGGTTTATGAGATTGCTCTGTCGGGCTAGTAATTTTCGAGGTGGATGATGTTTCTCTTTTTTCTTAAGGGGAATCGTAAATAACCCTCTAACTATTGATTAAATGTGAAATTAAACCCTTTGGTTTAAACAACTAGTAAAAAACCTCTTTACCATTAGTTGACTTTATTTAATATAATGAAATATGATTATTTAAGAGATTTTTTCTATAATTGAACTAAAAAAATAATGAAAAAAGTAAAATATATTAAAAATATGTTAGAAAATAAAACTTTCTTTTAATAAAAAATAAATATTTAAAAATATAATATAACAAAGCAATAAAATCATTAAAAATCAAATATATATATATATATATATATATATATATATATATATGCTCAAAGACACATATCCATATTGGTAATGTGCATATCTTCTCCATAGTTTTGTTTCTATATCAAATATTATTATTTTATTTTATTTTATTTGTAATTTTTTTAATTAATAGGTTTTATTTATGATATAAAAATTATTATTTTAAGAAATTATTTTTTTATTATTATATTTTTATTATTTATTATTTATTATTTAGTTTATTTAAAGGATTTAAATTGTCATATTTGATTTAAATCAAGTCAACTAACATTCAACTAATGGTATGAGTTTTTTATTGATCGTTCAAACAAAGGGGTTTGATTTGGCATTTGATCAAATGTCAGGGGGTTATTTACAATTCTCCCTTTCCTTAATTAGTGTGTGTTTGGTATGGCTTTTGAAAGGCTCAAAAGCATTTTTTTAATACTAAAAGCTATTTTGAAGTTTTTTTTAGAGTATGTTTGGTATGTCTTTTCAAGTAGAGCTTCTAATAAGTTTTGTAGTAGAGCTTCTAATGAGTAAAACTTCCAACAAAAAAGGCTTTTGGTTGTGTAAATTACAAAAAATGTGTTGACAATGTATTTTTAAAAATAGCTTTTGGTTGTGTGAATTACAAAAAAAGTGTTGACAATGTAGAGTTGTATGGTGGAATATCTAAAATTTATAAAGAGTACTTGTGACAATTTATATGTTTTAAAAAAGCTCAAAAAAAGCTTTTGAAAAAGCCCAAATTTTAGGCTTTTCTAAATAGACATAAAATGACTTTATAAAAGGGTAATTGAGACAATTCATATATTAAAAAAACTGTTTTGAGTTTTGCCAAACAACTAAGAAAAACTTCAATATTAGTTGTTTGGCAAAACTCAAAACAGCTTTTTTATATATGAATTGTCTTAATTACCCTTTATAAAATCCATTTTATGTCTATTTGGAGAAGCACAAAATTTGGGCTTTTCCAAAAAGCTTTTTTGAGTTTTTTTAAAACATATGAATTTTCTCAACTACCCTTTTTAAATTTTATATATTCCACCATAACTCTTTTATTATAAATACATTGTCAACACCTTTTTTGTAATTCACTCAACCAAAAACTATTTCTAAAAATACATTGTCAACATTTTTTTTGTAATTTACACAATCAAAAGCCTTTTTTGTTAGAAGTTCTACTCATTATAAACTCTACTATAAAAAGATCTACTCTAGAAACTCTAATTGAAAAGCCATACCAAACACACCCTTAATATTTCCTTTCCTACCATCGCAAACAGTCTCTCTTACCGGATCCTCATCTTCCTCCACACTTTTTCTTTTATCTCACTAAATGTTCGTCCCTTGTTTCTACCCACCATAAGGAGGTCCAAATATTTATTATGGGTTTAAAACTTTGAATATCATTCACCTCGAACAAATTCTGAAAACCTCTTCGAGTCATCCCATGGAAAATGATGGATAATAGAAAATTTTCTTATATATAAAATATAGGGGTTTTTACAATTTGGTTCCAACTTAATTGGGAAACATCACATTTTTACTCCTTAATTCAAATTTCATCAATTTGGTTTTTATATAATTGAAAATCAATCAAATTAGTCCTGCTATTAGTCTAAACCGTCACTTTGACTAATGATAGGACTAATTTGATTGATTTTCAATTATATAAGTACCAAATTGATGAAATTTGAATTAAGAAGTAGAAAAGTTATGTTTCCCAATTAACTTGGGACCAAATTGTAAAAACCCCTTATTATTATATGTTAAATGAAAAAAAAAAAAAAAAAAAACAATATCATTTATTTAGTAATAATAATAATAATAATAATAAATATTTGAAAGTCATGGTTATTTAGTCACAACTATTGCAATTCAATCTCATTAGTCAGTACGTGTGTTTTGGGGCTGTAGTTTGTAATGTAACACATATAGCGGAAGTTCATGACATATATTAATAACCAATTTCTTTAAATATTGAAATTTTCAGATTCTAAGAGATATGGTAAATTAAAAATAAAATAAAAAAACAAAAAAATTTAAAATTATATTTCCAAATTTTCAGATTGAATCTCCACCATTCATTATAATTATAATTATTTATAAGAATATGGGAAATTTTAAAAAATATATATGATTGTTATTATATATATGATTATTATTAATAGTATCATTTAATGTGTATGTTGATGACTTTGTGAACTTCAAAAGTTCAGACTATTATATATATATATATATATATATATATATATATCATAAATTGGAAATATAAGATTATTATTATATATTTTTTAATAAATATTATTAGTATTATATGTTATGTTGTATAATTAGATATATCAGAATATGGAAAAAAATCTTTAAAAAAATTCTTAAAAATATAGTATCATTTATTGTATACCATGTGTCGCGGCCACAACAAAAGTAACTATTTTTATGTTATATGAATATATATATATATATATAGAGAGAGAGAGAGAGAGAGAGAGAGAGAGAGAGAGAGTATCATTTAATATAGGTATATATAATAATAAGGGATTTTTACAATTTGGTCCCAATTTAATTGGGAAACATCATTTTTTTTACTCCTTAATTCAAATTTCATCAATTTGGTCCTTATATAATTCAAAATCGATCAAATTAGTCCTACCGTTAGTCAAAACCGTCACTTTGATTAACAGTAGAACTAATTTGATTGATTTTCAATTATATAAGGACCAAATTGATAAAATTTGAATTAAAAAGTAAAAAAGTGATGTTTCCCAATTAAGTTGGGACCAAATTGTAAAAACCCCTAAATATATAATAGAAAATTTTAAGACAATTTTCAATTATTTAGCTTTCATTACCAAAACCATTTCCGGATTATTATGGTTACCAGAATCGTGAAGGTGGTTACTTTTATCGAAAAAATGGTTACAAGTCAAAATTACAAAAATTGAAAAATGGTTACTGGAGCCGTGAAAGTGGTTACCAAAGCCGTGAAAATGGTTACTTTCAAATTTTCAAAATTGAAAAATGGTTACCAAATCCGTAAAAATGGTTACCATAGCCGTAAGAATGGTTACCGAAGCTATATAAATGGTTACAAGTCAAAATTTTACAATTATATAAAAAAAAAATATAATTGTTTACTTTATCTTAATTAAATATAATATTTTTATTGAACTATTTTTTTTTTTTTATGTTTTATTTTTATTTTATAAATTTTATAATTATAAATTAACAAATTGGAAAAGTTTAAAATATATAAATATATATATATATATATATATATATATAGAGAGAGAGAGAGAGAGAGAGAGAGAGAGAGAGAGAGAGAGAGAGAGAGAGGTAATTACACTAAACTCCCCTGAGGTTTGCTCTTTTACACACGGAAACAACTTTACCGTTAATTGACACTCACCTCCCTTGCCGTTAGGGTTTGACCGTTAAGTGTGAGAGTTGACCGTTACAAAATGATAAAAGACAAAAATACCCCTGATTCACTAAAATGAAAAAATAGAAAAAAAAATTCTAAAAAGGAAAAACCCAAAATCTATTTATAAAAAAGAAAAATAAATATTTGTTTTTTCAAAGAATATAAATAATATGATCAAATCATCTGATCTTCATCTTATGATCAAATCAACTAAAATTAAAAAAAAAAAAAAATGACAATAAAACAAATCCAATTTATATAACAATAACCAAAACATGTTAAATCGTAGTAAAAGCTCGATATACACAAATCAAGAATGTATCTGAAATCATTCATAGGGCAAAACATATAACAAAATTTCACTAAACGTAAATAAATTCAGATCAGTAACACCCTCACAGATCAATCCACCATTTCTATAAGATTTACACCAAAAGTAGCAAAATGATCAAAACAACTCCAATATCTAACATGTTTTCACTGCAAACAAATGAATTTTATGCAAATCACACTACAGACTGGATTTTCATCCAATACAGAGGGCATTAACTCACATACTTAGATCTAGTAATTCAAACAATCAAGATACCAATAGAAAACAGTATATGAAATGAAATACAAAGTTTGAGATTCTTCAAGAAAGATGAAATATAGACAATATCTACCCTGAAGAATGATAGCTATAGTGAAATTCAGCAAAATGAACTAATCGAACACAATACTGAAATAAAAACTCGTAGATCTGATCCAGAAACCACCCACACCCACACCCAAACCCAATCGAACCCAACCACCCACACCCAACCACCCACACCCAACCAGCGTTGATTCGATCAAAAAAGAAGAAGAAGAAGAAGGAAGAGAGAGAGAGAGCGACAGAGAGAGATGGGTTGGTTCATGCCGGCGAGTTCGTCTTCTTGTCGTCGCGGCTTATTCGGTCGGTGTCGCACTTGTTGGCTGTCATCACACTTGCTGGTGAAGGGTGGTGGTCCGGTTGGTTTCGATGGTGATTTCTGATGGTTTTGGTTGGGGTTTCTAGGTGGTTTCGTTGGGGGTGAATGAGTGTGGGGTTTGGATGTGATTTCTGGGTGTGGTAGTGGTTGAGTAGTGCTTAAAGGTGGTGTGTTTTGGATCGATGGATTTGGTTCGTTGGTGTTGTATCTGAGATGGATTTGCTCAAGATCTGGAAATTTTCCAGATATCTTCTCAAGTTTCGTTATTTATTTATTTATTTATTTTTAGTTTTTAGTGTTTTTGTATTGACTATCATGCAGGGGTATTCAAACTTTTACATGGCTTGACAACGTCAAGGTTAAATCTGGACTATCATTGACTGCGACAGGGGAGGTGAGTGCAAATTAACGGTAAAGTTGTTTC
>CM059874.1:15603159-15624498 GCA_030490815.1 Acer saccharum
ATTTGGCATTTCTTGCCTCATTTGAAGAAAAAGATATATATACTTCTCTCTACTACGAACATGTGTGACAAAAATAGCATAAATAGTTCTTAGTAGTTTTTTGGGTAATCATAGATTAGATTAGTGGTTAGAAGCTTTCACTTGTAATCATTTATAGCTAAAAGGTTATTGATCTTAGTAAGTACCTTGCTCATCAATCTCTTGAAAGTTATTGTGATCATTGGTTTGTATTGCTGTGGAGGAAGGAGAGGTCGGCCTTGATTCTTCGAGGGTAGTATTTCTTCCTTTTGTTCATGTATATGCTATACTTGATGATCATGTGTAACTAAACACTTTTGTGGGGAATTTATGAAAGTATTGATGTAATCACTTGTTACTACCCTTTCTATAATGCATCACTTGTGTTTGTATGCTTGAATTGATGAATCATGCCATATATCTCATAATTCTAGAAGCATGGAGTTGTTATAGTAAGGGGCGTGAATACTAAGTTCATAGTTTGAATTGAGTAGGTAGTAAAAACTCCTGGATAGATGTGTTTGATCATACAAAATCCAAGCAAGAATATATTCTATCATTTAGTTTCCACAACTTACATTCCTTGATCATTAATCTGAACCTCAGATGAGATATTAAGTGGATGGTTGAGTGCACCAATTGTATAAAATGGAACTACACGAGTGACTTGATCTTTGTTTCATGAAGGTTGTATTTGTGTACATGGCTTACTGAGTTCATACATTCGCTAGCATCTTAGCTTATCAATTATAATCTTTTATCATCACATTAGTTTAATTTCGTAAATACTCACTAATTCTAGCATTTACCATTACTTGATTCCCTGTGGACGATACCCTACTTTGTACCCATACTAGCATAACGACTTGTACGATTGCAAAGGGTGAATCTCGCCGGCGTTCAGTAATATACCGTGGTAATTTAGACCATATTATAGTGTAAGTAAAGACCCGGTAGGACGCGAATCACTCACGCCGAAAAATCAAATAGGGTGCAAAGCGGCTTCATGTCTTTTGTTTGCTTTAAAGTTGGATATAGTTCTCTTTAAATAAAATGCTTACACTCTATATCCTTGCTTTTTCCATGACAAAGGGTGAAATTGGTTTGAATTCTATTGGAAACCTTGTTGTTTCTTTGCCAAATACCATTGCTTTTGATCTTAAATGCACAGTCTTGCATGCAAAGCATTCATGTGCACACAGTACATCCTTTTCTTAGTAATAAACTCCTTCAATCTCTCTTACTTAATTGAGTTGCATAAAATTGCTTATATGATTATGCATATGTGCTTGTGCTACAAGCTCTCCTGCTGCGAAAGCTTACCTATTAAGGGGGACTCCTGTTAACCAAAAATTGTTACCGGGTTGAAATTTCTAATTAACGTTTATAAGGACCTGGATCTGGATGGATCTGGATGGATCTGGGTCAGTAGGGTACTTAGTAGCCCATATCCCGCTATTTTTTGCAAATCTACTAAGGACAGGAGTATGATAGGAGCAAGATAGTGAAATTCTGGTATGTTGAAGGCAGAACACATAAACTGTTTATATATTGACTTAGATAAAGATTTACAAACCAATGCTAGAACGATTGAGATTACAATATCAAAGAAAAGAATGTCTTGGTGGGCAAGGAGATGGAGCTTTCGGCCTGTCGATAAGTAGAAAAAGTAATGTAGGGTTTTCATCCCTCTCTTTCTCTCAACATAAGATGAATATTTAGGCCCGTTTCTGGCTGAGCACTCCTAGAAACTTCGGTCTAAGGTTTCCGCCGGTATGGGTTTTTCTTTCCTTGAGCTTAACGAGTTCGTCAGGGAATTGATCCAAAATCAGGCGATTCCTCATTACGGATTTAAATGAGTTGACTTGCTTTTGAGTGGGATTCCTAAATGGGGGGAATGTGCGTAGCCTTCGTCCTGAACGGTGTCGTTTAATGCTGTCCTCCTTCTTCATTCGTTGTTCGAGATCCCCGCTTCCCGCTTAGCGGGATGTCGAGTGCTGATATCTTGGTGCTACTTTGTCGAGCGCTACCACGAGTTTTACGGGCCCGGATCATAGGTATCCCGCCTTCCTCCCACTTGATGTTAGAAAGTGCCGGTATGCGGACTACTGGGGTGCCAAGGTACCAGGGTTACCTGGTGCCAGGTACCGGGGTACCTGGGTAGGCTATCATAGGATCTTGCAGGTCGTGGTGTCTCTGTGGCCTTGTTTCCTTGGCTTCCCTGTGCCCTCTTGGTCCTAGGGTTTTGAACTGGCCAGGGTGGATAGTAGTTCATACTCTAGCCTGTCCCGGCAGACGTGATGCCTAGCACCTTTCCCTCTGCTGCTTTCTATCCCACTTTCTCTTCACGGCTGGTGGAAAATTCTTTTTTTGGTCCCACCATTTTAGTGGTTAACAACTCCCTTTACCTATCTATTATGACAAATGGGAGTAGGGTGGGGGATATTTTGTGTCATTCTTGGCATTGCATTGAGGGGAGTTAAAAGAGAGAGTAACCTATGTTGGGAGTTGTTGCATTTAAGGGAGTTGCATTGCATTGCATGACTACATTTTTTTGTATTAATTTTTTTTTTTGGCAATTGCAACTACTCTAGTTATAAGCACCTCTCACACACTTGCTCTTGGAAGTATCTTTCGTGTTGATTGTGTGTAGGCTGGACAAGCTTTGGATTGACTGAAGATGTTCAAGACGTAGACTTGGAGCTTTATTGTAATGTAGTAAATTTTGTTTACCAACATTTTTTTGTTTTTGAGAGGATGCTATGTGAGTGTTGATTTGTCACGAAATAGCCAAAGGGGAGATTTTAAGTGCCTCACTTTTGATTGGCATATTTCATTGACCAAATTACAATGGGGCTCCAAACTTGTAAGGGTAGCTTAGGTTGAAGAAATCCTCATCAAATGCTAATGGACCTCATTGTGGACATCAAGAGCTTCAAGGAAGGTAATTCACTTGACTTAACTCTTATTAAAGAGATTTTGAGTGCACCACCACACACTCATGCATTTTAGTATTTAGTTTTGGTATGGTTGTAAAATCTCATTGTGTTTCAAAGAAATATATTTTTGAGATTTTTTCATATTTTATGAGTCCAACTATGTGTGGATTTGTCCCTAAATTAGTACCAAGTGATTTGGGATTTATCTATGTGTTTCGGATGATTTTTGAGATATTTGGGACATTCCGTGTTTTTATAGGAAACCGAAATTCATTCTGAGCTTAAATTGGAAAGTTTTGTAATTTTCCATATTTGTGATTGAGTCGCGGGTCAATATTCCGAAGACGAATTGAATTCCAAGGTTCGAGGTCAACTGACTGTAGAACGCTCGGGACCGAAGCTGCTTAGTGTGGCATGATAGCCACACCAAGCAGGGGTGGCGTGTGAGCCACGAGCTCCCACGCCCAAATCATCTTCTCTATCCGCGTTGCAACCCAAGGAACACACGCCACCTTTGATTCATTTTGTTTTTGATTTTTCAAGGTTATTTTATTGAGTGCTTTATGTTTCATGTGAGCTTGTTGTGTTGTGTGTGCATGATGCATGAGTGGAGTTGACTTGTCAATTCATTGGACTCCTTGGTTTTCTCTCTCGTGAGCTCACCTCACAGGATTATTTTGATTTTGTTTCATTCTCATGATCCAAATGCTGTGCGTTTTGGTGTGTGTTGTCTCTAATATATATATTATATATATACACACATAAAACGTGCTCCTTATTTGTTTTGCAAAACCTGATACATATATATATATATATATATATATATTTGCTTTTTCTTCACTCGGTCACACACAATTTTTGGAGAGCAAAATTCTATTTTTAAGAGAGAGAAATTATTTTAAGAGAGAGAGGCTTTCAAGATTCCATCTTCCTTGGTTTTGTCACGAAATAGCCAAAGGGGGAGATTGTAAGTTCCTCAAGTTTGATTGGCTTATTTCGGTGACAAACCACATTTGGGGATTGCTTTATAAGGGTAGCTTAGGTGAATGGTGGTCATGCTCAAGGCCCTCTCATGTCCTCAAGGTGTTAAGCACTCCAACGGTATATTTCTTGTGCTTAGTTTTCTTTGAAGAGATATAGAAGCACACACACACACTTTTCATGTTCTCTTGTGTGCATTGCATTTGTATGCTTTCTCTTCACAGGTTACTTTTCACACTTACACGTGTTGTTGTATCTTGCTTGTGTTATTAGTGTGTCTTGTAATTCGTTTCCAAGATGGTTTGGAAACGTCCGCGCATGCACGATGGTGTGCTTGGTTTAGCGTGAGGACTGCCTTTGGAGAATGCCTTGGCTTCTCCTTTGTTTTCACCTTTTGAGGTGAATCGGCGGTTGATTTTGGAGGCCTGACCGCCGAATAAGTATGTGATGCGGGCGGCCATTGATGCCCGATCGAGAAAAGATATTCTATTCTAATCACCTCGCAAATGCACGAGTCAAATGACAAGTATAGCAAGTAAGCAAGGGTCGTTCCCACAGAGAGATGGAATTCATTAACTATATCCAAGGAACTTAAAATCGATAGATATACCAAAATATTCACCGATATATCTGTATTTTGGAGGGACCGATATCGAAACAGGCAAATATCTAATATCCTGCAGAATATCCGGCCGATTTTGAAATATCCGTAAAAATCTCCAGATATTCCCAAAATATCCCGATATTCCCAAATATCCTGAAATTCCTGAAATTTCATAAATTTCACCCCGAAAGTCCATGGATATTTACATATTATTAAATAATTTTTTAATCCTAAACAATTAAATTATTGTTAAAATAACACTAATGCTAGACCACCCCAAAATTTAGCCCAAATTTCAACCCAAATGATATGGCAAGTAGTTTTTTTCATTAACCACATTATCCCATGTTGTGTGTGGTGTGTGGTGTGTGGTGTGTGGTGTGTGGTGTGTGGTGATGACAACTCACTTGCCACATCATTTGGGTTAAGATTTGGGTTAATTATTGGGTTGTGTAGCATTTCTCTTAAAATAAGTTAGATTAAAAATTATTTTAGAAGAAGTATTAATAAATTTATAAAAATTTCCAACATAGTAGTCAATAGTAAAATTATTGAGGACTTGAAGTAAAATTTGATAAAGAACCAAAGAGTGGACGTATAAAATATGTAAAATTTTGTGAAAGCAATCTGAAAAAAAAAAAAATTGTTTGTGACTCAAATGTGTAAGCTTGAATCAAAATGTAAAATTGTAACCACATTTGATTTAATCCACACAAAACAAAGGAACCGTCTTACCTATTTTAAACTTGAACAACTTGTTTATTGTTATTATAATATGAAGTTGAAACTTAGGGATATGGCAGCTGAAAAAGATAAAGTAAATGAAATTGATTTTATGGATCTACTTTAAATAGCTGCTGAAGCAGGAGACGATAATGAATATCCTATTTTTAACTAGGTTAGACCTGCCTTCTTAGATGATGATGAGGGAAATCATGATTCACATATTGCTTCTCGTGCTCGAGACATGAGAATAAATGTTGAACAAATGATTAGAGAAGAAGTTGGTGTAGATGATCGTGGAGTTATTGTTACCAGCTATTCCGATGACCAACATACCTCTGATGTAAATAGTGGAGGAAAAGATGATGGAGATGATGGGGATGGTGGGTATGAGGCAAGAGGTTGGGATTCTGGTGCAGAAGGTTGGAATGCTGGTGCAACAAGTTGTGATGTTCATGCTGGAGGTTGGGATGCTGGTGCAACAGGTTGGAATGCTAGTGCGGCGAGTTGAAATACTCATGCAAGTAATTTTGATCAAAATCGTGGTAGACAACATGGAGGAACAAGTCAAATTGATGAAGATTCTTTGAATATGACTCCTCCTCAATGAGTATAGACACAAAAAATAGTTCTTTGGGTGATTCGCAGACAATGTCAGGTTCTCATGTATCATATTATGGTAGTTATGGTGGCTGCAATATATTTGATTATCCTTCTCCACAAATGCCATATGCAATATCTATACATGCAGATCAACAATATCCACCAAGTTGGGTAAATCCAAACTACCCAATTCATGGATCAGTTGGAAGAGATCAAGCAGCATACGTATGGCATATTAATAACTACATTGAAAACTATGCAAGCACGTTTTCTTGGGAAAATTATTGTTCGAATCAAGATAGAAATGTATCTTATGTATTTGAACCAGCAAGGAATTCATTTTAGTTTTAAATTTCAAACACACAATGTAGTATTATGTATGAATTATGATTTATGATATGATCTTAGAAGTGTGGAACTATATGTATATTTTAATGATAATTTTGTTTATTAAATATTTAATCTCTTTATATTGTATATAATATTGTAAAAGAGAAACAAAATATTATTCTATTAAATACTGAATTTTAAAAATTATATACAGACTCTATCTATGTTATAATTTATAATAAACTCATAACTATGTTAATTTATCGTTGAAATATGATTCATTTGATGTATAATTACTTGTTTAAGCTTATCCTAAAATTTCACAAAAAAAATCTAACTTTAGATGTAAATATCCATCATTTTTTTAATTTTCGACAGAATATCCACCGATATCAATAATATCCCCGAAATATCCATAAATTTAGAAGCTCGATATTGATACCGATACCGATATTAAGTTCCTTGACTATATCTAGTTCTAGTGTTTATTAAAGCATGTGAAAGGAAACGCGCGTGTGTGTGTGGACTGTAAACTAACTAAACTAAGATAGAAATGTAGCCGGATGTCTTGGCTATCTAATTAATCTACTTCTAATTACGTTATTCTACTCCTTAAGGCAAGACACCCTAGCTACGAAAACAAATGTGGCTTGGAGATAAGCAAGATATGAAACGCATATGGGACATCGGTTTACCAAACACAATATGCAAATCTATGTAGATTGTATAACATGTTAATATCGATTAATTCAGTAAAGGGTTCGTTCTCTTGATTGGGGAATTCCCAAAATCATATCATCACTCTCCAAGTCGGAAGAGTGATTGTGTCTAGGGTTTAGACCCATTAAGCACAAGAACATAAGCTTGTGTGGCAAGTTATGCACACACAAGCTATTCCCATTCTATAGAGCTAATAGCCAAGCTCATACCTGGAATGGTAATCCGAGCACAAACTCAACTCTCAATCTCTCTAATCACTCTAAACACATACATAGTGAATCATATACCAACATGCATAAACAAATGAGATATTTGATTACAACTACTCCTAATCATTTAGTTAATCTACTCCTAATCTCATCCATACATACATATCAATATACAACTCTCCATACACATGAATATCACAATAAGAGATTTCAATCATATACATATCATGAATGGAACAATACCAAATCAAATCAAATAACAATACAAACATATATTAGCATAAGTGTTGGTAACAAATATTCCCACATGAAGTTACACATCAATAGATTACAAAGATATGAGAAGTAAAGAAATCACCCTTGAAGACAAGCCTCCAAAAGCTCTTCCTATCTAATGAACTCCTAATGGCTTGACAAACAAGCCCTCCTATCTCTGCATATCTACTCTCCATGGAAGGCTTTTAGTGGAGGAAAATCCCCCATGGAAGCTTGGAGTTGCTCTCTCTCTTTTGAGGTGTAAGAGCCAAGCTCTAAATGTTGTATTGGTTGGTCACCCCTAAAAAGAGAGGCAAAGAGATGTATATATGTTGGGCAAGTTTTGGGCATGAATGGGGTGTGAAAAGGCCAAAGTACCCTTGAAAATATCATCATTTCAGCTCGGATGGGGGTCTGGCGGGTTCAGTCTGCTAGACATGTCTAGCTGCACGAACTAGCTAGAGTCTTGGCGACTTCATGCCGCGGGAAATGTCTAGCCAGACAGAAGGTACAAACTAGCTAGCGGGTTCAGCAACCTCATTCCAGAGAGCAATGTCCAGCGGCACGAGCTAGCCAGAGTTTCGGCGAGTTCGTTCCGCTAGACATGTCTAGCTAGCTAGCCAGCCAGAAAGTGATGAACTAGCGGGAGGCCTGGCGACTTCGTTCCTCGAGCTCTTTCCAGCTGGCCAGAAGGCTTGAACTAGCTGGTCTTCTCCGGGGGTTCATTCTCCCCTGCTCCGCGAGTTCATTCTAGCGGCATGAACCAGCGGTGGTCTTCTTCACACATAATTGCCCTGTTTTGCCCATTTTCGGTACAAACACCTTCTATGTGGGATATTTACCTGCACATAGCTAAAACACATATTAAATACACAAAAGTGCTCGAAAACGAACACAAAAGATAGGAAAATGGAGCGCTAAATGTGAACATTGTAGCGCGATCAGTATGGATCCACTAGTCCAATTCTACGGTTACATCGGCGGTCATAATTCGACCGCCGAATGATTCCAATAACTTAAGTGGAAATATGCGATTTCAATCTGCAGTCTTACCGCTGAATGAAACCGTCGAATTGAACTGGTGTTCACTGCCTCATTTCTACGGTTTGCATCAGTGGCCATAATTCGACCACCGAATCTGTCCAGTGTTCATGGTTCTTATCCGGCAATTTTGATCGATGGCCCGACCGTCAAATCAAACCGCTGATCTGGTTTCTTACGTGCAATGTTTCATATTCTGCAGTTATTATAGACGGCCTGACTGCCGATTGAAACCGTAGAATGGTGTGTTTTAGGCCAACTTTTCCAAAATGATGTTACTTCATTTTGGCTTTCTATATATATGTCTCTATGCTATCTAGGTCGTTTTTGACTCTCAAAAATTCCATATTTTACATTGAGAGCATTTAGAGAGAGAGAATTTCATTAAAGAAACCACATTTCTTCATCTTTGATTCTCTAAACACTCAAAGCCAAATTCATGTGCATTTAATATTCATCTAGCATCCTCTAGCATATCTAGAATGCTTCATTGCATGGGTTTTACTTCATCACATTTTGCTTGGTAAGGTCTTCACTTTCTTCATCTAAGTTAAGTGTCTTTCTTCTCAAGCCATCTCTTTTATTACTTGTATGCTCTTAGAATATCATTCTAGTTACAAGATAGAGATTGTGTGTGATGCATTGATTGAGTGTTGTATTGTAATAGCTATCTAGGTTTGCATAATCTACATTTAGCTATTGATATCTAGGATTGCTTTTATAGACATCTTGTCATCCTAGTCATCCTAGATAAGCATATAGGGTTCCCTACCTCTTTGTGCATTTTAAATATCTCATTTGTTCACATAGGCTTTTTTATCTCTTCATTGAGAATTAAGTCTTGTATGAATACCGGGATTAGGTATTCACATAAGCAATTGGACTAGGTTCACTTATACCGGGATTAGATAGTGGTAGTGAGTTAGATACCACGATTAGGTTGTAATACTCTTACCATTAATGGATTCGAGGTTCGAGTGTGGCGCACTTACTAGCCCGTGGTTTTTCCCGTGAGGGTTTCCACGTAAATATCTTGTGTCATTTATAATTCTGCACTTATTACACTTGATATTTCTTATTGACTAGACAGGGGCTTGTTCGGAATATTGACTAATCGCGAAAATTGGGTAATATCAATTAAAATCTATTCACCCCCCCCCCCCCCCCCCCCTAGATAATTAGAACACACCGTGCATTATTTGTTTCACTTGTAATTTTTTGGATCTTTTAGAATATCAATACAAAACAAAACTCTCCATCGTCTCTCTATATTCATTCTTCACTCTCTCAAACTTTATTATTTATGATTCATCTGTTCTTTGATTGTTATTCGTTTATTCACAACATAATAGAATCATTTTGATTAAGAAAAAAATATAGATATTTGTTTATTATTTAAAAACTCAAACATCTCAGCACTATCATTAGATCAAACCTCACATGACCACATGTGACTTTTTATTTTCATTTTTTTTCTTTGGTCTTATTATTTGTGTCACTTATGTTTTTCAATTTTTCTACACCCCGTAATTCCACATTTCTTTTCAACGCACAAACACTGACACACACACTCTCTCGCTATCTTTCTTCATCTTCTTCGTTTATCTTTATTTGTTTCTCTCTTCATCTTCTTTATTAGATCTAGTTTTTAAAATGCACAAATACACTCCCTCTCCATCTTTCTTCATCTCATTTTTACTTTGGGTTTCGACGATGAGTTCCAGCAAGACCAAATCTACTTCCTTCTTCTCATCTCCAAGCTCTAGGACTGGCTATCGACGTCGGACATGGTGGCCTTGGCCTGCAAATGGTAGCCAAAAATGATCATTTTTCTGATGATTAATAGGCCAATTTTTCCGATTACTAGAACATTGGCTGCACTGCACTCCGTCAGCTGCACATAGGGCCTATTTTTTACATTTTCACCCCGGGCCTCAGATAAGTCAGGACTGGCTATATGCATACTGTAGGGAAAAATACCGTAGTATACGCAGCGGAAGCGAGACTAAAAATAGATTTTAGTATGTTTTAAAATTTTTCCTTTTTATGAACCTTAACCCTCTAATTAATTAAACATATATAATCAAAAGTATCATACCTTTGTCGCGTGATCCGATTGACATTGCGTCGATGGTAATCCGCAAGATCTTCTAATCCAATCACGAACGTGAATCACCTAGGAGCGTGGTCTCTCTTTCTTTGAATTGTGTACCTGAGGATGGATAACAAAATCTTTTCTTTTTCGTTAGTCACAAAAACTTCCAAGAGATAACGAAGAACGTTCCGGTCACTTTTGAATTCTCAATCTAATGATCGAAACTCGCGTGAGCCTTATTCGAAATTGTGCACAAAACCTTTTGATGTAAAAGCTACTAGTGCACTATCGAAATAAGAACAAACTCTTCTCTCTATACTTCTTGGCTGAAATTATCACACTAGTCTAAGAGTTGGATTCTATTTTTCTCAAGCAAAAGAACAAACTCTCAAGTCATGCCTTAGGGTTCTTTTAATTCTATATCAAGAATATATATATATATTTCACTATATATATTGCATAAATTCTGCACACATATTATAAGTGCACAAAATCTGCACGCCTAAACAATATATATATATATATATTGCACTAATCAATTCTGCATGCATTCTATCTGTATTTTACGGCAATGTGCCATATATATATCATATATATTTATATATTGTGGCTGAAATCCTCTACCATGTAGGATTTGTGTCTTTTGACTTAAATCCTAACCCTAAGTAGATTTCCTTAGAATTCCAAACCCTAATCCAACTCTTTAGTGTATTTGTGACTATATCAAAGACTTTCTAATTTGACTAGATAAATAAATTCATTTTATTTATCTTCTTATCAAATAAAGACTTTTATTCTTATTATACTACCAACAATAGTATACTACTAAGAAACATATTTCCTAGTCTAAAAAAAGATTTTGATCATTAATTAAATAATTAATTAATAAATTAATTAACTTCCATTTAATTAAATAATAAAATAATATAATATAATAAGCTAATTTATTAGCCTTGCCGCCCAAGTTCTCTATCATGGGCCATATATTATTTTTCCATTTTATTAAATCCATTGGACCTTAATAAAAAGCCCACATGTGAACTAGACCCATTCTTACTAAAAGAAATAAGCCCACATGTCTTTCATTAATATATTAATATAATTTAACAGCCCATTAAATAAATAATGTGCAAATTATATTCTTAATATATTAAGTACAATTCTAGATGGACCCATAAATTGGTCCGGTAGAATATATCAAGTGATCCATGCAAGTCCGTGTGGATTGGGGATCTTGGCGGGCTATCTAAATTTAAGCTTCAATAGACATAACCTAATCACAATCAACAAATGATTCACTTAGGTCCGATCCATTAATTTTAACTCATTCCACTAAAGAGCTAAAATTGAACTCTTAAATAAAGATAGAATAAGAAGATGTTCCTCATTCATACCCTAGACAATCATATTGGAAATAGTGTATCCTCGTGATTAATATCAGTAATCGCCAAGAGTTCATAGACCGCCTATAACTCTCCAAGTTACCATATTTACTCATATGACCACGTTTTGAACTTAGATATTTTGACTTGTCCAGAAGCCATGCTTTCAATAGTCACTATCGAAAACTCAACGTTGAGATTTAATATCCAATTACCTCAAAACATCCATATGATGATATTATACTCTCATTTAATAAATGGAGCCACGATGTCCATATCTATAAATGAAGTCCTCTATCGATTAACAAATGAATATCACCAAACTATCGAGGATAGACTATGCTATATAATCGTACTCATTGATAACTCAAATGACATCACTTGCAACCATAAGTCCATCATTTATCTCAGGATTAAGATAGACTCTCCGATTGTCCTGATAATGAAAAGACTATTATCTATTGACGGTTCTAGATAAAGCTTTTCATTGTGATCCAGTTCAATGCACCCAGTGCACTAGATTCTTTTACTCGAAGACACTCCGATGATTTTAGACTCATCATATCTCATTTGATCCCACTCAAATGCTAGCAAAAGAATTCTACAACTTTAACAAGATAAAGGTGCCCAACCTTTAACTTAAGTTGTGAACATTATTCAAGACTAACTAAAGAATTGTGTCTACCTCATACATATCCAGATGTATGAACAATTCTTCTTTTCTCATAGTCTTTAGACCTTATGATTATTTACTTTGACAATTATAATATTAAACTATAAATGCTATAAGATTTGTTAAACCAGAAATCACTTTATTAATATGAAAAAGATTGTTAATTACAATATTACACTCTTGCTATTGAGCATAATCCTAACACATACCATAGAAAATTCGTTAGATACAATGTGGCCCCCATGATCGCGCTCCAAATGTTCACATTTAGCGCTCCCTTTTCCTATCTTTTGTATTCATTTCTGAGCATTTTTGTGTATTTAATAGGGTGTAAATAAGTGTTTCAGGGAATTAGGGAAATTCAGGGGCAATTGTGTAATTGTGGAGAAATCAGGGGCAAAAGTGAAATATTCGGAGAAATATTGAAGATTCTGTGAATATGCCAAAGATCAGGGGAGCTAATTGTAATTCGCCAGCCAAGGCAGGCATCAACGCCACGTCAGCAAGCAGAACGGCGTCGTTTTGGCCTTTGCACGCGTCAGCGTGACGTCATCATCTTCAAGCTCCAGCCGAGTCGACCACGACCCGCGCGCCCGACCCATTTACCCGACGACCCGGATTTGACCCGGTTTAGACCCGATCATTTTCGATCGATTTTTGACCCTTTTTCGGTGCTCTTTCCGGCCAATCTCCGCCCAGATCGGAAGCCCACTTCTCCCCGGTCACGATGGACCCATTTTGGGCATCCCATGCACAAGTTTTGCATCCCATCCAAGTCCACCAACTTCCATGGAAATGCAAGCTTCAAGCTCACTTCCAGCGGGTCCTTGGCTGCCCAAATACGTTCCAAACTCGCCAAATCTCAGCGGTTTCATACGCCGGGAACAAACCCGCAGTCTAGAAGGTCCAAGCTCGCGGCCAACGTCCAAAAATGCCCGGCGACTTCCGACGGCGGGCAAGAACCCGCGAGCCTAGCGTTCTGAACCCGTCGGAGTGGCCGACCTTGGAAATATTTCACCCAAAACTTGCCTAAACCTTCCCTAATATATATACCCCTCTTTCCTAACCTAAAACACTCTCTCTAACATCCAATATAACTTAGAACAAACCCTACCTAGCTCAAAAATACTTAGAATAGCTTAGATAACTTAAACACACACTACATGGTTGCATATGAGCTTCATAGCTTGGAAGAAGTAGATTTGGAGCTTCATTGAAGACAAGAAGCTTACCATCTTGTGGTTACTTCTTACTCTTACTTCTTTTCCATTTATTTGTGATTCATGTAACATGTATGTGTATAATAATCTTTATGTTAAGGGATTGATTTTCATATGATTTTATTATTGTAATTAATTGATCTCTATATCTATTATATCCATATTTAGCTATTAAATGTTGGATTGAGTTAAATTGAATGGATGCATGTTGTTGATTGACAAATTAGTAACTTGTAATCTTGTTTAAGAACATTTGATTAGCTATATTGGAGAAGATTTGGTTAGTAATTGCATGATCAACACTTATTAACTAATTCTTAGGTTCTAGGTGTAATTACTCTATTATTGTCATTCTAAGATCATTAGTTGATAATAATTAGAGTGGTAGTTGTTGAATTACCTATGCCATAGAACTAGTGAGCTTAATTGTGATCAATTGATAAATATCCCTTTTCATTTATCCTTGCTCTTGCATAACCTTGCAAGAATTAGTTAGTCTAGTTAGTTGTAGTTAATTAGTGTAAATTAATTGTAGTGACTTAGTGTTAATTAATTTACTTGCTTATTTAGTTGCTAATATAATTAGTTTAGATTAATCACATCTTTTTAGTTGTAGTTGTAGTATAGATATTGCGTACCCTTAACCGTTAGATACGCATAGCTTAAATTCGCCATCCTAGCCATTAGCTTAGATAATAACTTGCAAACCTCTCCTTTTACTTTTATTGTTTGTAATTAGTGTAAATAGCTTGACTATAACCTAAGGCGTAGAACCGACTTTAAGTGTACCATCCTTCCCTGTGGAACGAACCGTACTTGCTGCTACGTGATCGTAATGATCCGTGCACTTGCGGATATACACTCGCACGCCATATCCATTACCGGTAGTTTATAGAACTATCGCGTACCACATTTGCGGTGATCAAGTTTTTGGAGCCGCTGCCGGGGACATTTTATTAGAACCTGTTAACCGGAAATTTAGGCAATTAATTCAAGGAAGAGCTTCTCCCACTTGAGAAACGGTACATTGCCTACCACGGTAGCACCCCTAATCAACCCAGCTCGCTTATTAGGAAAAAGGGGCCGGCTCTCCTTCGACCGTGCCTACGCGCAGGCACGCTAGGGTTGAGCGCTACGCAACCCGGGACCAGCCTCCCTCCCCGGAGAACGCTTGCAAAGAAAGGATGCTTGAACCAAAAAAGGGGGAAGGGGGGGACCCCGCCTCCAGAACCCCTACCCATCTGAGAACTGGCTCCCGCTCCGTCACCCAACAAGAAGAATCGCTTCCTCCAGCAGCGGACCCGCCTCGGTGGCCATGCTCTCTACAGCGATCCCTGCCTCATTCTCCACGGCGCCCTCCTACGATGCGAGCGATCCCCTCTAGAAGAACCCCTAGGAGCTCACCAGCGTGTCCTGCTCCGTAAGGGCTGACGCCAGCCCTTTCCTCCAGCCCACACGAGATAAAAGGGTGTTGGGAACACCTGCAAGGCACCAATGTTGCCTCATTAATGAGGAAGCAATAAGCAAGATTGAGGAAAAACAGCACCCAACGGTCGAGATCGCCTACTGGTTGTGCTACACCAACGGCTGGATGACGCTCCATCTCAGCCCTAATTGAAGGTCAACTGTCCCTTACATGCAAAGGGATGCTGGTTTCCTCAGCAAAATACTTGCAGAAATGCAGCAAGCATGAAGAAGGAAATGGTGGAAGGAAACGCCTGACAGGGTGCAGCAGGACAGGTGCTGACACTGTCCCCTGCCAAGCCAAAACTTTGATAACGACCTACTACCGCCACGAAGACCCCTTACGACCAATGAAAGCTCGTGGAAACGCCACCTTTTCACCACCTCAGCCCTACAGAAGCGCTGATGTGGACCTTAGGCCAAGGTGGAGCGATCGGGGCCCTCTAAGGCGTGTGTTAACCCCGATCCTGCCCTAAATCAGTGGCGGGGATCAGTCCCGCCCATTGCGCCCTGGGAACTAGGGCCCCCACCTACCAACACTGATGCTCATGCCAAGGCAAAGCCAGTAGGGCGCAATCCTGATCCTTGATTCCTTGAAACCGCCATTGTGGATAGGAGGGAACGGTGGAGATTTAACCGAGGATTCCCGCTTAAACAGACGACCTCCACCTACCCCCTTACCAGCGACCCTATAAATACCCCTACGTCCCACAGAGGAAGGGGCGACCCCCGAAAAAAAAAAAGAGAAACCTACTACCTCGCCTAGAAAAAGCTCCTATGTGTGTTCTACTTGGCTACTACCTTGCCTAGAAAAAGTTCTTATGTGTGTTCTACTTGGCTACTACCCCGCCTAGTCAAAGCTCCGAAGTGTGTTCTACCTGACTATGACCCGGCCTAGTCAAAACTCTCGTGCACAGCCCATTGAATGAATCCCCCTTTTTATTTTTTCCTAGCGCGGACTTTTGCATGTTGCATCCTTATCTCGCTAGTGAGCATTGTGTAATAGTCGAATATTGTATATGAATCGATGAACAATGTATCCCATGGTTAAGCAATAAAAGATACAGCTGCTCACCCCCTCAAACATATATAAGCTGCCTTCCACACATCAGTATACCACCTCAACCTCTGCTCCATAGTAGTAGACTGGTCCTACTGAGCAGTATCGGTCCCTGGTACCCAGACCAAGGGGACTTCACCCTACCCAGGTTCGAGGCCAGCTCCTGGCGCACCCCGTACGCCGTGGTCCAGGTTATCCCGGGAAAGCCCCCGACGGATTTTCAGGATAACATTTTGGAGCCGTCTGTGGGAAACTCACACGCAGTGTGTCTTTCTCT
The DNA here is from genome assembly GCA_030490815.1 of Acer saccharum. Classification (NCBI taxonomy): domain Eukaryota; kingdom Viridiplantae; phylum Streptophyta; class Magnoliopsida; order Sapindales; family Sapindaceae; genus Acer; species Acer saccharum. The sequence continues at coordinate 15,619,754 of CM059874.1, forward strand.
TACCATCAAAAGCATTCTAGTCAGTTTGGCTAACATGAGGTTGAGATCATCCACGAATCAAGCCGACCTATCGGGTAATCGCTCCTACCTCGCTACGCACATAGTAGAATCCTCCGAAGGAACCCCAACCCAAGGCCCGCTACCTCAGGCGGAAAGGCAGGCCAAAGCCAATGCGGTCGCGGTCGAAGCTCTTCCTTCCCCCGGACCACAACAGCAAAGTGCCTTCAACTGCCATGTCTCCAACTTCCTAAAGGGATTACGGCAAGAACTGCTGGGCTCGCACCATGGCGAGGCAGGACCTAGCAACCGGGCTAACATTTTCGACAGGTTGGGTCCCGCTAAGGCCGTCTTCGACCGACTGGGGCCCATCGGGGCTATACCTAGAGCGGCAGCAACTGGGCCACGGAGAGCCCGGTCAGAAGTAGGCGCTCCCCGAGCCTCACCACCTCCAGCGGGTCGCCAAGCTAACCCCGCCACGATGGGAGTGAAGGAGATTTCTGGCACCGGGAGTAGGACCGAAGCCATGTACAACCGCAGCAGGAACCGGAGCCCACCCAGGTGAGGCGAGGAGAGGAGGCCCGGCATGAGGCATCAGCTGCTTCCGGAACCGTAGCCCAGGAGGAGGGAGCTGAAGCCAGTCAAGAGTAAGAGGTCGGGGCCACATGGAGGAGCAGATGAGGAAGATGGCAAAGCGCTTAGCGGAGTTGGAGAAAGACAAGGTCAAGTACAAGGGGATGAAGAAGGACCCCCTCGGGGAGATGAATGCCCCGCTGTCGAGGGAAGTTCGACATGCTACCCCCCCTCCGAAGTTCAAAACGCCCGAAAAAGGGTATTCGGGCATGGAAGATCCCTTAAGCCACCTGGAGTCTTTCGTGCAGCAAATGGAGGTACAGAATGCATCCCGCAAGGCCATGTGCCGAATATTCCCACGCACTCTCACAGATTTCACCAAAACATGGTTCAAAAAACTCCCCGCGAGGAGTGTTAGCTCCTTTACCAAACTGTCAAGGGACTTCTGTGCTCAGTTCCAAGGTGTCAAGCCGCCCCCCAAAGACCCCATCCTGCTACAATACATAGTCCAGGAGCATGGGGAAAAGCTCAAATCCTATGTGGAGCGCTTCCACAAAGAAGTCATTAAAATGGGAGTGTTCGCCGAGAAGGAAACTCTCACCAATTTCAGAAAAAATCTCTAGATGGGGAAATTATGGCGCTCCTTCAGCAAAGATAAGCCTGAAACTTATCAAGAGGCATATAACCGGGCTCTGGAGCAAGTGCAGCTAGATGATCAATACCGCATCAAGATAGAGCATGACGAGTCACGCTCCAGCAAGCGGTAAAAAGGAGACACCAGTAACCAACGAAAAGAGAAGAAGCCGGCTCCCAAGTTCAGAAACAATCCTCCAAACCGGTCCACCTACCGCCTGCCTCCATTACCTCCTAGCAGACCACGTCCTTTCAGAAGAATCTCCCCGCCTAGGAAAATTCGAAGGACGCCATCGCTAGTGAGAGAGGTCGCTAGAATCGCCCAATCAGAAGAAGAAGAAGAGTACACCAACTACACCCCGCTCAATGCCCCCAGGGAAACCATCTACCTAGCAATCCGGGACAAGGGGCTCCTGAGGAAGCCCGACCCCATGAAGCTCCCAGCAGACAGGAGGAACAAATACAAATACTGTGACTTCCACCGGGACATAGGACACAACACTTCGGAGTGCTTCAGCTTACGCAACCAAATCAAGAACTTGGTAAGGGGCGGCCTACTGGTAGAATTCCTCCAACAAGTAAGGGATGGGATTGAGACGGGAAAACAGGTCCAAAGAGAGATGAAGGAGCCGGAAGAACGGAGAAAGGACCAAGGAAAAGACCTGATGAAACAAATCCAGATCATCAACACTATCAGTGGAGGCCCCACCCTCGCTAGTACCTCCTATAACTCCAGAAAGAATCACGCCAAGAAGATTCCTCAGCACAATACCGGGGTTCAGGTGCTAAAAGTTGGCAAGGACGCGTCGCCCCGCTCCAGCTCTGCACAGATCATATTCACTGATGACGACGCCTACAACACGGTCCAGCCCCATGATGATCCTATGGTGGTCACCGTCCAGGTGGCAAACAACCGGGTAGCCCGGGTCATGATTGACATTGGGAGTAGCGTAGACATCATCTTCAAGGAGACGCTGGACCACTGCCAACTCCGCCAACCGTGCTTTTATAGTTGCACCACCCCCCTCTATGGGTTCACCGAGGACTCTCTGATGCCAGCTGGTTCCATAATACTCCCGGTAGCCATAGGAGAAGCGCCTCGACAAGTTAACAACATGATCGATTTTGTGGTAGTAGACATTCCAAGCGCCTACAACATGATCCTGGGACGACCCTTCCTGTCAAAAATTAGGGGAGTCATATCGATCTACCACAATGTCTTGAAGTTCCCGGTAGGGGAAGAAGTCGGAATCCTGAAAAGGGACCAGCAGATGGCGCGGAGATGTTATGCCGTATCATCCAATCCCATGGCACTAGTTAAGCAATGCTCCCAGATCACCACAGATAAAGACCAGGGGGAATCGGGCGCGAAAGGCGTCCCCCAACAGATCGGCCTCATGGTTAACGCGGAGCTACCAGGCACAGGAGGAAAGCCCCTAGGAAGCGTGACATGACAGATGGAGGTTGAAGAAGATACATTCGAGGAAGAAACGCCGGAGGAAGAAAGAGGAGGGCCGGTCGAAGAATTGGAGGAGGTCGTGGTAAGGGAAGAAAACCCTCCCAAAACAGTGAAGATTGGATCCACTTTGGCTCCAGAACACAAGGCCATGTTGTAAAAAGTGCTCCGGGTTTACAATGATGTATTCGCCTGGTCCCATGAGGAGATGCCTGGCATCCCCCCTAACCTCGCAACACACCAACTCAACGTGGATCCAACCTTCAAACCAGTAAAGCAGAAGAGGAGGTACTTCAACCCAAACAGAAACTCGACAGTACAAGAAGAAGTGGACAACCTCCTCTGCGCCGGATTCATCAGGGAAGCGCGGTACCCAGAGTGGATCGCCAACATAGTCATGGTCCCGAAAGCCAATAAGAGGTGACGAATGTGTGTGGACTACACTGACCTCAATCGCGCCTACCCAAAGGACAGCTTCCCCCTCCCCAAGATTGATCAACTCGTTGATTCGATTGCAAGCAACAAGACCTTGAGTTTCATGGACGCCTTCTTCGGTTATAATCAGATTACCATGCATCCCTTGGACCAAGAGAAGACCAGCTTCATCACAAACCAAGGTTTGTACTATTACAAAATGATGCCTTTCGGGCTTAAGAATGCCGGAGAAACTTACCAGAGGCTGGTCAACAAGCTATTCAAGGAGCAGATCGGTCGCACCATGGAGGTCTATGTGGATGACATGATAACCAAGTCACAACAGGTAGAGCAGCACCCAGACCACCTCAGAAAGACTTTCGAAGTGCTCCGACAGAACCAAATGCGACTGAATCCAGACAAGTATGCGTTCGGGGTATCAGCCGGGAAATTTTTGGGCTTCATGGTCCACGAAAGGGGGATCGAAGCAAACCCTGAAAAGATCAAAGCAATACTCGAACTCCAGTCCCCATTACCTTAAAACAGGTGCAAGGATTGACTGGCCGACTCGCTGCCCTCAACAGGTTCATATCACAGTCACCGACAGGTGCCTCCCGTTCTTCCAAGTCATCAAAAAGGGGAGAGGGATAAACTGGGATGAGGAGAGCGAACGCGCCTTCAGGGAGCTCCAGAGTTACCTCACCAACCCCCCGCTACTCGTTAAGCCATTGCTAGGGGACACCCTGCAGCTCTACCTCACCGTATCAGGCACGGCGACTAGTACAGCCTTTGTAAAGGAGTGTGAGGAGGGATCTAGAGACCCGTATACTATGTGAGCCGCTCCCTCAGCAAGGCCGAAAAGAATTACAACTAGATGGAGAAGCTCGCTTTCGCCTTGGCCGTCGCAGTGCGCAAGCTACACCCTTACTTCCAAGCCCACTCAGTAATGGTACTCACGAACCTCCATCTCTGACAGTTTATGCAACGACCTGATGTGTCAGGCAGGCTAGTTCTGTGGGCCCTCGAGCTGACCCAGTATGACATTGCCTTCAAGCCCCGCGTTGCAATCAAAGGGCAAGCGTTGGCTGACTTCGTGGCGGAATTTAGCGAGAACCCGGGCTTCCCCCAGGAGGAGGAATGGCCCCCCTAGGCATGCATTTGGACACTATTTATCGATGGATCCTCCACCAACATGGTTTGTGGAGCAGGTATGTGCTAGCCGACCCTGAAGGGTCGAGACATCTCACTGCATAAGATTCGAATTATGAGCTACTAACAATGAAGCGAGTATGAAGCACTCCTTGCCGGCTTGACTGTAGCCCGAGAATTGGAGCCCGTTTCCTTGCCATCAAGAGCGACTCACAGTTGATTGTGAAACAAGTAGCTGGACCTATCAAGCCAAGGGCGACAACATTCCGCCTACTTAGAGAAAGTACACAAGCGATCAAGGCATTCCAGATGGTCAAGATGGAACAGATACCTAGGGGCTAACCACCGAGCAATGTCCTCGCCAAGATCGCAACAGGGGAGGACAAACCCCCCCCCCCCCCCAGTGGATTCCAGCTGCAAGCTTTTAAGCCGTCAGTATTGCTAAAACCGCCGAGGTCCACCCTGTTGACCGCCCTCCCCTGTTGGATGGATCCGATAGTGGACTACCTTCACAGCCAGAGAT